>JAVTVY010050642.1:0-27130 GCA_036873755.1 Hanleya hanleyi | reverse complement strand
TAAATTAAAGATGGCCGCCAAGGTTTTCGGTCAATCAGGTCCCGAATCAAAGTATCTGGATGCATCGATGATGTATACCAACTTTCATATAAAACAACTGAATGGTAACAGAGATATGTATCATTATCGATTTCGCATAAATTAAAGATGGCCTCCAGGATTTCCAGCTAATCAGATAAGCCGGTTTGGTAATTTATTGAAAGTTGCTTGATGTATCGATGATGTATACCAGCTTTCGTATTGAACAGTTGAATGGTTTCCGAGATATGGATCATTATCCATTTCGCATAAAATTAAAGATGGCCGCCAAGGTTTTCACCCAATCAGGTCCCAATTAAATAGGCTTCTGGTCCTTGACTAGTTAAATAAGCATACCAAATTTGGAATTCTTCAGTGGAACCGTTCTCCGGCTATCTCGCTCACGTACGGACGTACGGACGTACGGACAGACGGGCGTACAAGACGACGACAATACCCCATGGCCAAAATTGGCCGAGGGGTAAAAAACCATGTTCAAAATAACATAAAAATATAGGGTGGAAGAAATGTCCACTGGGGGAAATGTCCACTGGGGCAAATGCCCACTGGGGGAAATGTCCATGGGGGAAATGTCCGTACACCATTCCAACATAGCCAGGGGCACTAAATGATGCAGTGTGGAATTATATTAAGACCGATTGAAAACACGTTAGTAACATGAAGAGCTATTCGTTGATAAAGTGATTCGCGGTATGGTATTATACATATGAAAAAGTGACATGGAACGGGACACAGTTCTGCAGTACAACATTAAACTGCGAGAAGCTGGGAGATTACATTCTGTATGATGTATTTATTCGCATTCACCGGTTTGAGATAAAATTATGTCATACTGCATCATGATGACAGATAATACTACATGCAACCGCTCAGGGAAACAATGAGGTTATGTTTGTTATACTGACACAGAGATAAACTTTATAAAAATTCGGACGAATCCGACATGATTAAGTTCATGCATTCATCATGTCGGCTTCGCTACAAAAACCCTGCAAAAAAATAGACGGTGTTTTATTATTATAAAACTATTAAAATTATTATATTTTATAATATTATCCTCATCATGACATTAACTACCGTCAGTACAACTTGTCTTGTAGTACGCCACAATTTATTTCTTCAACTTTCGGGCAGCATAAATTATTGAATGGTTTGTTTCAGTCTCAAAATGCAGGCTTTAGCTAGTCAATGTCCACAATGTCCAGGCTGCACTGCACCTGGATGTGTTTAGATAAAGGATTTGCTAGATGCACTGTGTAGTAAATCAAATCTAGCTGGTATGAATAGGGGCCTAGCTTTTAATACATCTTGAGAAGAGTAAATATGATTATAAAGCCATTTACCGGTCTCATGTCCTACTACACTACAGGAGGTTTGTACAGAGATTAATGCTAACAGAACATAGGTCTATCTATGGTACTGTATGCTGTTTAGGCTTATGATAAACCATAGAGCTTACTGTTTTAGTAATCTCCATGGATAAACAAAGCCGTGTTTTGATACATGTGTTTCCTGATCTAAAGTCCAGCCTGGTTCTTCGACCTAAAAACATGAAATTCATACAGAAGCTCAAGAAATCCTAGCTGAATAGCTGTCCATTTATCATCATCATTTATCAAGTTACTGATGACCCCCCCTCTACACACAGTCTAGTTACACATGACCCCCCCTTCGTAGGGCTCGAAGTTATTGGTGACCCCCCTCAAATTCCACCGCCCCCCCCCTCAGGATAAATTTTGAATGGTCCCTAAAGGAACGAACGAAGCCATGTCAACTCATCTTCATTTTATCCAGCCAATTTCTACGTTCCCACTTCGAACTTCCCTTGATATA
Source organism: Hanleya hanleyi (assembly GCA_036873755.1). Lineage (NCBI taxonomy): Eukaryota > Metazoa > Mollusca > Polyplacophora > Lepidopleurida > Hanleyidae > Hanleya > Hanleya hanleyi. The sequence continues at coordinate 25,258 of JAVTVY010050642.1, read as the reverse complement.
TCTGGACCCCTTCAATGTTCAAATAACTTATAAATAGACACGAGACGTCACTGACCTCGAAAACATTTGAAATTCGAAATGGGTAGCACAAGAGCGTTATTGATTGGCTGACCTAATTAGTGGGCACCATATTAGGAGGAAGGATGCCGCTAATAGAGGATGGTGTCACTCATGTGACTTCACTCGCAATCGATGTGTACGTTCTGATTGGCTCTTCTATCGTTAGCTGGTGAAATTTACACCTCGGATTTTGAATGCTGTAGGGGTCAGATAAATCAAGGCAGGTTCGAAGTGGGAACGTAGAAATTGGCTGGATAAAATGAAGATGTGTCAACTTGGCTAGCTGGGATATTATCCAAGATTCTTGAATCACGTTGATGTCGCTTTTATAACAATAATTTCTTCGAGGGTTACACCGTATGTGCGCTCTACAGACGTAACACTAACCTGTGCACGCATTTTTTGTACCCTTGAGTTTTCGCAACAATTATATGATTGTTTGACGTTCAGAGAAAAGTATTCGTAGCTGAAAATCGGTGAGTTCAAAATACTATTTTAAATTTCCCTTCTGGGAATTCCAGTTTCAGTAGTAACATTTGCTACAGATCCTGTAAAATGTGACGATTTGATTTAACCCCACAAAAACATATTTGCAGGAATTTACGTCTAATTCTGCCCAATCCGACGCTAGAAGCAGTCGCGTTATGCAAGCTCAACATGGTGGTCATATGAAGAATTGCAATCAAAGTATGACTGGGAGGTACATGTGCAATGCACTCTGGAAAACGACTTGGAAATTCATTTTGATGAATTATTATTATTTGTCTGTGCTAGGATGTACCCGTATAGCCACTGGTCATTGATAGGGATTTACCAGTATTAGTGCAAGGTCATTGATAGGGATTCACCTGTATTACTCGTCAGTGATGGGATTTACCAGTATTACTACTGGCCATTGATAGGGATTTACCAGCATTACTTGTCCGTGATGGGATTTACCAGTACTACTACTGGTCATTGATAGGGATTTACCAGTATTACTACTGGTCATTGATAGGGATTTACCAGTATTACTACTGGTCATTGATAGGGATTTGCCAGTATTACTGGTCAGTGATAGGGATTAACCCGTATTACTGGTCAGTGGTGGGGATTTACCAGTATGACTGGTCAGTGATAGGGATATACATGTACTACCATTACTGGTCAGTGATAGGGATTTCCAGAAGTACTGGACGGTGATGGGATATACCAGTAAGAAACAGTCTTGCCATCGTTACTCTCTTGTGAGAAACTAGTTTAATGACCGCGGCCAATCTGTAAGGACGACCACTGTTTACTATATGCTGTATGTCGGAGCTGATGCTTGTATTATATATATTATATATTATTGTATCATCTCCACTCTTGTATCATATATATAATATATTATTGTATCATCTCCACTTTGTATCATATATATTATATATTATTGTATCATCTCCACTCTTGTATCATATATATTATATATTATTGTATCATCCCCACTTTTGCATTATATATATTATATACTATTAGTAGTAGATGCGCCCTGATGGAGGTGTGAATGACGCGTTTGACGTCATCGTATGACGTCACTGGGGTCGAGGTCACGTGAAAGTAGGTCAAGGTCGTCCCGCTGTCGGTATCTAGGTCAAGTATGACGCGTTTGACGTCATCGTATGACGTAATTAGGGTGTGGTCGTAAGAAACCGGTTTAAATTATGTAATAGTGTTACGTAATTAGGTTATGGTCGCTCGTAAGTAGATCGATTACGTAAGAAACCGGTCTAAATTATGTAATAGTGTTACGTAATTAGGTCCTGGTCGCTCGTAAGTAGGTCGATTACGTAAGAAACCGCTTTAAATAGGGCGGTATAATGTCTATTTTTAGCATTGATGTCTATATTTAGCTGCTCCTTTGTTAGCTACCAATAAAAACATCACGTGACCCTTTGACGGCTAAAAGGAGAGAGTTTTCGAGTTCAGTGGTCACAGGCCTCTGGCGCACGAAGGTGCGTTTTTACGTAGTTGGTCGATCTCCTGTCTCGGTATACAATGGATGACGAGAAAACATTTGATGAAGGTAAGTGCGCCCGCAACGCCCGCAAGCGCCCGTTTCAACGCCCTTCGATATCTGAGGAGACATCAATGCTAAAAATAGACATTATACCGCCTATTTAAACCGATTTCTGCATGTCGACCACTACAAGACCCAGAGACTGGTGCAGCAACACTGAGCCATAATTTAAACCGGTTTCTTACGACCACACCCTAATTACGTCATACGATGACGTCAAACGCGTCATACTTGACCTAGATACCGACAGCGGGACGACCTTGACCTACTTTCACGTGACCTCGACCCCAGTGACGTCATACGATGACGTCAAACGCGTCATTCACACCTCCATCAGGGCGCATCTACTACTACTATTGTATCATCTCCACTTTTGTATTATATATATTATATATTATTGTATCATCTCCACTTTGTATTATATATATAATATATTATTGTATCATCTCCTCTTTCGTATTATATATATTATATAATATTGTATCATCTCCACTTTTGTACACAGGTTAACTTACGGCTGTATAAAGAAGGAGTTGAAGAAATTGAATTGGTGTTTACCGCCAATGGAGGCAATAAAACTTCCTGGTTCAGTATACAAAACTTGCAAGAATCTCCCTGGACAGATCTCAATGAGACCAGTCTGTTAAACTACTTCTCTCTCGAGGGACATGATCTGGAAACGCGCCCATTATCCTGTCAATGGTAATTTTTAATAATGGTTTTAGCGGTTTTACTATGGGAACTGAATAATCATTACATATACCAGTGAGTGCATTATTCTATCAATAATGATTAGTTGAAATAAGTATACTATGAACAGAATGAATTTTACGGTGGGGTTGGGAGATATCATTATCTTTACCCCATTATAGAGTCGTTTTAAAATGTATATTATCAGTATTTATGGTTCAGTAGTAAGATTTGTTTGAAAATATGACTCACAGTGGTGTCAGTTCTGATTGGAAGACTATATTAAGCTGTTATGACAGTATCATTCAAATCATGTGGAGGAAAAAATCCCTCATAATTACATCAGCCAAGAGAGTGCCACACTTAGGAAATACTGGAAATATATAGATAGACAGAAGGAGATGGTACGATAAGGCGCCATTTTGGTCTATACGTGGTGCGGTTGAAATCGAAAAAATAAAATGTTCTAAAAATAATTGTGTTTTGATGTAACGACAAGAGAAATTATATGTACACAATATGGCTCGATTGCGTTATGATGATAGTTATGACATGGAATTGAAGTCCGCAGTATGTGTTATTTCGTGGAAAAAGGGTCTGAATCGAGTCATTCAAATACAAATTTAGACACGGAAGACCTCTTGGACCAAAACGCCATTTAACGTGGTGATGTGCGGTGACATTATATTTCCACTGCTGAAAAAATCTTTTTGCTCCAAGGGGTCCTTCGTGTCTAAATGTGTGTTTAAATGACTCGAATCGGACCATTTTTCACGAATAGCACATGCTGCGGATTTTAATTTCATGTCATAACTATAATCATATCACAATCGAGATGGAAATTTCACATATTGTATACATATATTTTCTCTTTCCGTTACATTAAAACACAAGGATTTTGAGAACATCTTATTTTTTCGATTTCAACCGCACCACGTATAGGCCAAAATTCCGTTTTATATCGTACCATCTCCTTTGCCTAATTGACTCAGGTCCCATGTGAGCATTGGTCTCAGAATCAACTGGTTGCCGCTGCATACATTATCTCTCCGAAAAACCGATATTCATCGACCGGAGTTGACGGAAACTTAAAAAAAAGGTGTTCGTTATAACCGTTAGTAGTATACAGCAAGCAGAATCCCGTAAGTTGACCTCAAAAAGGTGCATATTGTGGCGGTCACGTGGCGGAGGTCAAAGGTCATTGAGTGCACTTGAGCATATACTGACCTGTATCCTCTCATCCCGTCCATCATCTGACCTTGGATCATGTTCAGACATGTTAGGGGATTCTTCCGCGGTGATGCAGTTTGGCGGTGATGCGGTCTGCCTCCGCGGACAGAAAGTAGTCCCAAATACGTGGGTTTTCGTGAGAATGTTCGACAATCTTCAGGGGCGGGAGGGGCCCGTAGTGGACTGATTGGATCGAGTGAGATGTCAAAGTGAAGCGCTCCTCCAGGACCATATGGAATGCATGTACTGACTTGTATCTGGGTGTTTTCCATCATGCGGCGGTCACGTGATCAGGAATGCATGTACTGACTTGTATGCCGCCCATTCATTTGAGTCGGGGGCTTGGGGTCCCCACGGAAGGATGTTGCAAGTCATGGGTGGGTGCATGTAAAATGAGGATTTGTCTCGAAAATATAAAAAGCGGAACACGGACTTTACCCCTACAATAGAGGAAAACCTCTATCAACCCTATCCCAAATGGCTAATATCGGTCCCCGGGCTTATCGGGGTCTGCCTATCAAGTCATGGATGGGTGCATGTAAAATCAGGATTTTTCCCGAAAACATAAAAAGCGGAACACAGACTTTACCCCTAAAATAGGGGAAAACCCCTATCAACCCTATCCCAAAGGGCGAATATCGGTCCCCGGGCTTATCGGGGCGTGCCTATCAAGTCAATCGGGTGGGTGCATGTAAAATGAGGATTTGTCCCTAAAATATAAAAAGCGGAACACGGACTTTAACCTATCAACCCTATCCCAAAGGGCGAATATCGGTCCCCCGGGCTGATCGGGGCCTGGATGCAGGGTGGGGGTATGTAAATTTAGGATTTGTCCCGAAAATATAAAAAACGGAACACGGACTTTATCCCTACAATAAGGGAAAACTCCTATCAGTCCTATCCCAAAGGGCTAATATCGGTCCCCTGGCTTATCGGGACCTGCTCAGCGAGGTAGGGTGGGAAGTGGGTGCATGTAAATTTAGGATTTGTCCCGAAAATATAAAAAGCGGAACACGGACTTTACCCCTACAATAAGGGAAAACTCCTATCAGCCCTATCCCAAAGGGCTAATATCGGTCCGTGGCTTATCGGGGCCTGCTGATCGGGGTCTGGGTGCATGGGTGGGTGCATGTAAAATGAGGATTTGTCCCCGAAAATGTAAAAAACGGAACACGGACTTTATCCCTACAATAGGGGAAAACATCTATCAACCCTATCCCAAAGGGCTAATATTGGTCCCCGGGCTTATCGGGGTCTAGGTGCATGGGTGGCTGTATGAAAATTTAGGATTTGCTCCGAAAATATAAAAAGCGGAACACGGACTTTATCCCTAAAATAGGGGAAAACTACCAACCCTACCCAAAAGGGGTCATATCGGTCCCCGGGCTTATAGGGGTCTGGGTGCTTGGGTGGGTGCATGTAAAATGAGGATTTGTCCCCGAAAATATAAAAAGCGGAACACGGACTATACCTCTACAATAGGGGCCTGATTCGCACATTTGCATCTATATGGGGAAATTCCCATACTGGCTATGGGGGTATAGGTCCAACCTGGGAAATTATTCGTGGGTTTTACTATGGGTTGTTTGGTTTTCTTTTTGCTCGTCTCACCATGTAGAACACGATGGGTAGGGTCCCGAAGTTAAGAGGTGAAATTTTTGGAACAATACCGGGTAGGTCTGTATATAGGCCCATATTGACATTTTTTGTGGGTTTTACTATGGGTTGTTTGGTCTTGTTTTTCTCGTCTCGCCAAGGAAAACACGATAGGAGCGGTCTCGGAGGTAAGCGGTGAAATTTTTCGAAAAGTACCGGGTAGGTCTGTATATAGGCCCATACTGGCTGGACATTTTGGGGTCTAGGTGGGCCCCTAATGGTCCTATGATGTCGTATGAGGTCTTATTTTGAAGCTCTCGTGGAGGAGCATCCGACTGAACTAATGTATCGGCCGTTTTCAATGTTTTCCGCATGCGCAGTCTGGCCGTAGTATAGAAAGCAGGCATTTGGGGGGGGGTATGTGGGGGAGTGTTTGGGGTAGAGATGGACCACTATGTGTCCAAATGGGTCGTGGGAGGTGTCCAAGTGAAGCTTTTGTGGGGTAGAGTCAGAATGGCGTGTTTTTAAGTGCAAGTCGCGTCAATCTGCGCATGCGCAGTTGGGTGTAGTAAGTAAAGTGGTCATTTTGGGGCAGTGAAGGAAGGTATTTGGGGTAGAGAGGGACCACTATTGGTCCGAATGTGTCGAGGGAGGTATCACTTTGTAATTCTCGGGGTGTAAACCTCGATTTGAGGGCTGTCCACAGCATCTGTGACGTCATCGGTGACGTCATCAGTACGAGTAGTAGCGAAAGTGGGCATTTTGGGGAAGTGAAGGAAGGTGTTTGGGGTAGAGATGGACCATCCTTGGTCCGAATGCGTCGTGGGAGGTGTCATTTTGTAGCTCTCGGGGTGTACATCCCGATTTGAGGGATGTTCACGTCATCTGTCATTTTGTAGCTCTCGGGGTGTACATCCCGATTTGAGGGATGTTCACGTCATCTGTGACGACATCAGTAGGAGTAGTAGCCAAAGTGGACATTTTGTGGGCGTGTGGAGGTGTGTTTGTGGTGGAGATGGACCATCCTTGGTCCGAATGCGTCGTGTCGGTGTCATTTTGTCGCTCTCGGGGTATAGATCCCGATATGAGCGATGTTCACGTCATCTGTGACGTCATTGGTGACGTCATCAGTAAGAGTAGTAGTCAAAGTGGGCATTTTGGGGGTGTGTGGAGGTGTGTTTGGGGTAGAGAGGGACCATCCTTGGTTCGAATGCGTCGTGGGAGGTGTCATCTTGTAGTTCTCGGGTTGTACATCCCGATTTGAGGGATGCTCACGTCATGTATGACATCATTGGTGACGTCATCAGTACGAGTAGTAGCGAAAGTGAACATTTTGGGTAAGTGAAGGAAGGGATTTGGGGTAGAAATGGACCACTATTGGTCCGAATGCGTTCTGGGTGGTGTCATCTTGTAGCTTTCGGGGTGTACATCCCGATTTGAGGGATGTTCGCGTCATCTATGACGTAATTGGTGACGTCATCAGTAGGAGTAGTAGCAACATTGGGCATTTTGGGGCAGTGAAGGAAGGTATTTGGTGTAGAGATGGACCATCCTTGGTCCGCCTGCGTCCTGTGGGATGTGCATTATACCATATCTTTGCTGTATTATACCATATCTATCTCGCATCATACCAAATCTGTGCTGTATTATACCATATTTGTCCTGTGTTATACAATATCTGTCCTGTATTATACCAAATCTGTCCAGTCTTGTGTCATATTTGTCCTGTATTATACAATATATGTTCTGTATGATACCAATTCTGTGCTGTATTATACAGTATCTGTCCTGTATTATATCAAATCTGTGCTGTATTATACCGTATCTGTCCTGTATTGTATCATATATGTCCTGTATTATACAATATATATTCTGTATTATACAATCGCATAGCGGTTGTCATGAATAACAACAAGTTCAGCAATGTTCATACAGTTTATTATCCCCAATGTTACATCATACCCAGGCTGGGGGAGCCGCCCTGGGTATCTTTAGTATGTTCACAGCAAAACAAATTGAAATATCAAACGCCACGTAGCTGCGTAGACGGGCGAGGCTGGCAGTCGGAAATTGTAGATATCTTGAATAGGGCGATGACGGTAGAAACAGTGCCGGATCATGGGCCAATGGCGCCGATAGGTGTCACTCACTGGATGGTCTTCGTGTAACAGATCGCTAGGAACATTTATGGGTTCGTCCACGAAGTGTACTTTGCCCTCCACGTCGTACAAAATCTGGCCCAAGGGCTTGTCGTCGGAATTTGACTGTTGAATTAGGGTGACATCATCATCAGCCCTCGTGCGATGGGTAGGAGTTCCCGCTGTCTCGATACTGGTGCCTACGGGCTCTTCTACTCGCAAATGTGGCTGCGGAAGAGGGTGTCGTGTGCGTTGGTGTCGCAGCAACAGACTGGTCAGTTTGAAAAGCCGACCACATTCTTCGCATGGACGCTTGGGTACTTCATGGCGTGCACGTGTGTGGCGCTGTAAATGATCCGGGTGCTGAAACGACAGTGTACATATAGTACAGCTATACCGGGCGGTTCCTTCGTGCTTGGTAGCCTCATGGCGGCGCAAGTCGTGCAGACGAGTGAATGATTTCGAGCACGTAGTACAAGTGAACATCTTGGTGGTTGACAGAGTGTCTGATGAAACGGCCAGGCCGCTTCCCTCTTATAGCACGCTAGCTGTTGATCTATTTTTAGCACACTCAGTTAAACTACCCCAAGTCGAGGGCCGAGACTGGTGTACTGGTGTACGACTGAGCCGCATAACGCGCGCGTGTGTGTGTGTGTGTGTATGTGTGGGCTGTGGATTTTACATCCGGGATCTTAACATCCGGGTTTCCAAGTGGGTTTTTCCCGGCGTTCCTCCGTCTTCCATCCGGGTACTGTGGTTTTACATCCGGGTCCTCATCTTACATCCGGGTGTTGGACACCTGTTGACCTCAAGAATTTGCATATGACCTCTGTGAGGTCACTTCCGCTCCCGTTTACGTGACCGGAACTGACCTTTGGCCCCTGCGCGCTGACAAAACAATATCGGATAAAAATTGCGCGCATGGGCCAAAGGTCAGTTCCGGTCACGTGAACAGAAGCGGAAGTGACCTCACAGAGGTCATATACAAATTCTTGAGGTCAACAGGTGTCCAAAATCCGGACCCGGACCCGCATGTAAAACCACAGTACCCGGATGGAAGACGGAGGAACGACGGCAAAAACCCACTTGGAAACCCGGATGTTAAGATCCCGGATGTAAAATCCACAGCCCACACATACACAGACACACACACACACACACACACACAGACACGCGTTATGCGGCTCAGTCGTACACCAGTACACCAGTCTCGGCCTTCGACTTGGGGTAGTTTAACTGAGTGTGCTAAAAATAGATCAACAGCTAGCGTGCTATAAAAGGGAAGCGGCCTGGCCGTTTCATCAGACACTCTGTCAACCACCAAGATGTTCACTTGTACTACGTGCTCGAAATCATTCACTTGTCTGCACGACTTGCGCCGCCATGAGGCTACCAAGCACGAAGGAACCGCCCGGTATAGCTGTACTATATGTACACTGTCGTTTCAGCGCCCGGATCATTTACAGCGCCACACACGTGCACGCCATGAAGTACCCAAGCGTCCATGCGAAGAATGTGGTCGGCTTTTCAAACTGACTAGTCAGTTGCTGCGACACCAACGCGCACGACACCCTCTTCTGCAGCCACATTTGCGGGTAGAAGAGCCCGTAGGCACCAGTATCGAGACAGCGGGAACTCCTACCCATCGCACGAGGGCTGATGATGATGTCGCCCTAATTCAACAGTCAAATTCCGACGACAAGACCTTGGGCCAGATTTTGTACGACGTGGAGGGCAAAGTACACTTCGTGGACGAACCCATAAATGTTCCTAGCGATCTGTTACACGAAGACCATCCAGTGAGTGACATCTATCGGCGCCATTGGCCCATGATCCGACACTGTTTCTACCGTCATCGCCCTATTCAAGATATCTACAATTTCCGACTGACCAGCCTCGCCCGTCTACGCAGCTACGTGAAAGCCATCTTCAACGATCAAACTACGGCCTTCAAGTTGAATCTGGCGTTTGGTTATGTGCTGCAGCATAAGGACACAGACCAAGCCCGAGATTTTTACCCGAGCAGTAATATCCGGTTATTTGACCAACCGTTTACCATCATTAACCGGGCGTCGCTAGAGGCGATGCTGGAGAAACTGGACACCGTGGATGCCTTGGAATGGGCCCAACAACAACGCCCCAACACACAATGGGTCGTAGAGAGGGTGACCAATGTCACGTTTTTCGTTACCAAGCTGACCGACCATCCCCATCTGCTGAATGCGTCACCCATGCATTGATGAATACCATAACATGCCGTACATACTCTATATGTCTACATGCTGATCGTTGCTGAACGCCAGATGGTGGTGGTGAGAGGATAATAACACGTGTATTACGCAATGTGCCTGTTGTTGTTGATGTCTCTTGGTTGTGTTTATATTGAATGGGTCTGAGCATATTGATGCGATGAGAAGAAGTTTTCGGGGAGAACGTAATTCTACATTGTGCACGGATGGACGCAAAAACAAACACACACACACGCGCGCAATGCGGCTCATGAAAAACCTGGATGCAAGATGAGGACACGGATGTAAAACCACGGTACCTGGTTGGAAGACGGAGGAACGATGGGAAAAACCCACTTGGAAACCCGGATGTTGACAAGATCCCGGGTGTAAAACCCACTTCCCACACAAATTACAAGCGTCTAGTCCGTCATTCATAATCCAGCCGTCGTCCATTAGAGAATATCCGCGTCCATAATCCAAAGACCTATTCCATTTTCCACATAACAGTATTAGCACCAAATTCAAAAAGACAATCATAGTATACATAAACATAGGCTTGTTTCCTGCAAGAGAGAAGCACACACACGCACACGCACACGCGCGCGCAATGCGGCTCAGTTGTATGCCAGAACATCTCGGTCCTCGACTTGGGGTAGTTGAACTGAGTGTGCTAAAAATAGATCACCAGCTAGCGTGCTATAAAAGGGAAGCGGCGTGATCGTTCATCAGACACTCTGTCAACCACCAAGATGTTCACTTGCACAACTTGCCAGAAGCAGTTTACTCGTCTACACAGTTTACGACGTCACGAGGCCTCCACCCACAACGATGCACGGTATACTTGTATAACCTGCGCAAGGTCATTTAATCGGGAAGATGCTTTACTGCGCCATGAGAGGGCACTCCGCGAGGGTGCGACGGTACAATGTAACGATTGTGGTCTACTCTTCAAACGACCCAGTCGGTTAAGACAGCACCAACGTTTGATTCATGCCCCGTCTCTACGGTTTGGGCGACAACTTTCCACTAAAGAGGAACCCAGGAGGGTCAGACCCAGTGAAGATGAGCCCGGGGAGACGAACGCCACTGGTGATGCGATGACGGAGAGCCCGTCTATACCCACAGTTCAGAAGAGACTGGATATCCAACCAGCCCCCAGCGTTACGGTTTCGAGTCATACGCCTGACGACATCGAACACTTTTTGGAAGATGGAGTGGATGTTCCTAACGATCTGGTACAGGACGCCCATCCAGTGAGTGACATCTATCGGCGCCATTGGCCCATGATACGGCACTGTTTCCACCGTCATCGCCCTATTCAAGATATCTACAATTTCCGACTGACCGATCTCGCCCGTCTACGCAGCTACATGGAAGCCATCTTCAATGACCAAGCTACGTCCTTCAAATTAAATCTGGCGTTTGATTATGTACTGCAGCATAAGGAGACAGATCAAGTCCGATACTTTTACCCGAGCAGTAACATCCGGGTATTTGACCAACCGTTTAGCATCATTAACAAGGTCTCGCTAAAGACAATGCTGGAGAAACTGGACACCGTAGATCCCTTGGAATGGGCCCAGCAACAACGCCCCAACACCCAATGGTTCGTGGAGAGGGTGACCAATGTTACGTTTTTCGTGACCAAGCTGACCGACCACCCCATCGGTTGAACGCGTCACCCGTGCACTGATGAATACCATAACACGCCGTACATACTCTATATGTCTACATGCTGATCGTTGACTTGAGCTCAGTAATCACATTTACCTAATGTGACGGTGCGTTAAATAATAATATTTCAATTTGTTTTGCTGTGAACATACTAAAGATACCCAGGGCGGCTCCCCCAGCCTGGGTATGATGTAACATTGGGGATAATAAACTGTATGAACATTGCTGAACTTTTGTATAATACAGAATATATATTGTATAATACAGGACATATATGATACAATACAGGACAGATACGGTATAATACAGCACAGATTTGATATAATACAGGACAGATACTGTATAATACAGCACAGAATTGGTATCATACAGAACATATATTGTATAATACAGGACAAATATGACAGAATACTGGACAGATTTGGTATAATACAGGACAGATATTGTATAACACAGGACAGATATGTTATAATACAGCACAGATTTGGTATGATGCGAGACAGATATGGTATAATACAGCAAAGATATGGTATAATGCACACCCCACAGGACGCAGGCGGACCAAGGATGGTCCATCCCTACACCAAATACCTTCCTTCACTGCCCCAAAATGCCCACTTTTGATACTACTCCTACTGATGACGTCATCAATGACGTCATAGATGACGCGAACATCCCTCAAATCGGGATGTACACCCCGAAAGCTACAAGATGACACCACCCAGAACGCATTCGGACCAATAGTGGTCCATTTCTACCCCAAATCCCTTCCTTCACTTACCCAAAATGTTCACTTTCGCTACTACTCGTACTGATGACGTCACCAATGATGTCATAGATGACGTGAACATCGCTCATATCGGGATCTATACCCCGAGAGCTACAAAATGACACCCCCACGACGCATTCGGACCAAGGATGGTCCATCTCCACCCCAAACACACCTCCACACGCCCACAAAATGTCCACTTTGGCTACTACTGCTACTGATGACGTCACAGATGACGTGAACATCCCTCAAATCGGGATGTACACCCCGAGAGCTACAAAATGACACCTCCCACGACGCATTCAGACCAAGGATGGTCCATCTCTACCCCAAACACACCTCCACACGCCCACAAAATGTCCACTTTGGCTACTAGTCGTACTGATGACCTCACCGATGACGTCACAGATGCTGTGGACAGCCCTCAAATCGGGGTTTACACCCCGAGAATTACAAAGTGATACCTCCATCGACACATTCTGACCAATAGTGGTCCCTCTCTACCCCAAATACCTTCCTTCACTGCCCCAAAATGACCACTTTACTTACTACACCCAAATGCGCATGCGCAGATTGACGCGACTTGCACTTAAAAACACGCCATCCTGACTCTACCCCACAAAAGCTTCACTTGGACAGCTCCCACGACCCATTTGGACACATAGTGGTCCATCTCTACCCCAAACACTCCCCCACATACCCCCCCCCACAAATGCCTGCTTTCTATACTACGGCCAGACTAGACCTCATACGACACCATAGGACCATTAGGGGCCCAGCTGCACCCCATAATGTCCACCCAGTATGGACCTATCTCCCATAGCCAGTATGGGCCTATATACAGACCTACCCGGTACTACCCGAAAAATTTCACCGCTTACCTCCGAGACCCCTCCTGTCGTGTTTTCCTTGGCGAGACGAGAAAAACAAGACCAAACAACCCATAGTAAAACTCACAAAAAATGTCCCAGGTTGGACCTATACCCCCATAGCCAATATGGGCCTATATACAGACCTACCCGGTGCTGTTAAAAAAAGTTCACCTCTTAACTTCGGGACCCTACCCATCGTGTTCTACATGGTGAGACGAGCAAAAACAAGACCGAACAACCCATAGTAAAACCCACGAATAATTTCTCAGGTTGGACCTATACCCTCATAGCCAGTATGGGCATTTTCGTATAGATGCAAATGTGCGAATCAGGCCCCTATTGTAGAGGTATAGTCCGTGTTCCGCTTTTTATATTTTCGGGGACAAATCCTCATTTTACATGCACCCACCCAAGCACCCAGACCCATATAAGCCCGGGGACCGATATGACCCCTTTTGGGTAGGATTGATAGTTTTCCCCTATTTTAGGGATAAAGTCCGTGTTCCGCTTTACATGCACCCATCCATGCACCCAGAACCCGATAAGCCCGGGGATCGATATTAGTCCTTTGGGATTGGGTTGATAGGTGTTTTCCCTTATTGTAGGGATAAAGTCCGTGTTCCGTTTTTTATATTTTCGGGGACAAATCCTAATTTTACATGCACCCACCCATGCACCCAGATCCCGATCAGCAGGCCCCGATAGCCACGGACCGATATTAGCCCTTTGGGATAGGGCCGATAGGAGTTTTCCCTTATTGTAGGGGTACAGTCCGTGTTCCGCTTTTTATATTTTCGGGACAAATCCTAAATTTACATGCACCGACTTCCCATCCTACCTCTCTGAGCGGGTCCCGATAAGCCAGCGGATTGATATTAGCCCTTTGGGATAGGGCTGATAGGAGTTTTCCCTTATTGTAGGGGTAAAGTCCGTGTTCCGTTTTTTATATTTTCGGGACAAATCCTAAATTTACATACACCCACCCTGCACCCAGGCCCCGATCAGCCCGGGCGACCGATATTCGCCCTTTGGGATAGGGATGATAGGGGTTTTCCTGTATTGTATGGGTAAAGTCCGTGTTCCGCTTTTTATATTTTCGGGACAAATCCTCATTTTACATGCACCCACCCGATTGACTTGATAGGCACGCCCCGATAAGCCCGGGGACCGATAATCGCCCTTTGGGATAGGGTTGATAGGGGTTTTCCCCTATTTTAGGGGTAGTGTCCGTGTTCCGCTTTTTATGTTTTCGGGAAAAATCCTGATTTTACATGCACCCATCCATGACTTGATAGGCAGACCCCGATAAGCCCGGGGACCGATATTAGCCCTTTGGGATAGGGTTGATAGAGGTTTTCCTCTATCATAGGGGTAAAGTCCGTGTTCCGCTTTTTATATTTTCAAATCCTCATTTTACATGCATCCACCCATGACTTGCAAAATCCTTCCGTGAGGACCCCAAGTCCCCGACTCAAATGAATGGACGGCATACAAGTCAGTACATGCATTCCTGATCACGTGACCGCCGCATGATGGAAAAAACCCAGATACAAGTCAGTACATGCATTCCATATGGTCCTGGAGGAGCGCTTCACTTTGACATCTCACTCGATCCAATCAGTCCACTACGGGCCCCTCCCGCCCCTGAAGATTGCCGAACATTCTCACGAAACCCCACGTATTTGGGACTACTTTCTGTCCACGGAGGCAGACCGCATCACCGCCAAACCGCATCACCGCGGAGGAATCCCCTTACATGTCTAAACATGATCCAAGGTCAGATGATGGACGGGATGAGAGGATACAGGTCAATATATGCTCAAGTGCACTCAATGACCTTTGACCTCCGCCACGTGACCGTCACAATATGCAAATTTTTGAGGTCAACTTACGGGATTCTGCTTGCTGTATACTACTACCGTTATATTATCACTTGCCCTCTGTCAGCCATTTACTAGTATCTTGCTCTCCACCGATCGATAAATTGGCGCAATATCTCTTATCCAGTTTTATTTTGGTACTGTTATAGGAACCTGCTGATTGTCTTCTGTTTAACATAGCGACAGTCATTTACCTTGCTCTTAACCGATTGATAAACTGGCGCAATTTCTCTTATCCAGTTTTATTTTGGTGCTGTTACAGGGACCTGCGGATTGTCTTCTGGTTAACATAGCGTGTCATTAGCAATTGTCTGTTTTATAATATTTCAGTCAAAGGCGGTTTTTCATCAGCTCCCATTACGGAAGTTGCGAAATAGATACTGGCTGGTTGGTCGTTCTGGACACAAATGACGTCTGCGAATGGGGTAATCGACCGCCCTTTCCGTCATTTCTGTATGCAGTAGGGAGTGCCCAGAATTGGACCTCAGGCAAGAATACTCTATTAAACTTTTGTTCAATCGTAATTAATTAATATTCTATCAATGCTCCCCAATCGTATCCAAACTGAAAAAGAGAAAAGATTAAATTTTAATTAGATTGGGTTTTGTTGTAATTAAACGAATGGTAGAAGTTTAACATACCGATAAAATCCTGATTCAAGGCTCATATTTCCTCTTAGCGCAGTACCCTGACATCTTCCTGTGGCTCAAATTTCGACCTACCCTGGAATGAATGTTTCGTAAGATAGGTAACCATCCTCAAATATGGGCAAATTTATGGGAATCGAGCAAAACTATTAGAATATCAAAGTTACGTCGCATTTGTGGGACAATACCTGAAAATAACTAACTGAATGCTTACCGGACAGCCTCAACTCTTCCTTCCTTTCTACCATGCATGTCTTTCTTTCCATTATTGAAATTGGATGAAAGTACTGATGTGTACTGATGTCGGGTTTCCGTTGATCCATAAAATTAAAAAGTATGAATACCTAGATCTGACCTCTTCTGCACCAGGGGCCACGGAACTGGGGGTTCGGGGGGCTACAGTCCCCCCTCCCCCTCCCCACACGCACTTTTTGAGACCGCAATGGTTGAAGTCCTATCTTAGATAGCACCATTCCAGCATTTAACATGGCCGATATAAAGTTCAGTCCCCCCACTTTCAAATGTGCATGCTCCGCGGCTTTTGTGTATCTCCCTAGTATAATCCGTGGCAACTGGCATGTCCTACTCCTCCTTCACTTTACTCACTGCACAGCGGGTTGCATAGGTGTGGCGCGGGATAGGCTGGGGCGAGAGACCTGGGGTTTTCGCTACCTGAGATTCCATGGGTCAGGCTTTTGTGGAGTTGTCAGGTAATTATAGTGCCGGATGGCAATGATGAACACGGAACACGTTTTGTGTAGTACTGTATCAAGCGAAGCCATGTTATGTTAAAACTCCCGGATGTTAGCAATACAGAGCTAGGCGCAACATACAGAGCTGGCTGCTTCATAGCCGCATATTAAGAGGCGCATGCTGAAGGTATAGCATAGGCTGATACCACATCTCCCTTTTCTTAGGGTTAACATTATACATGGAAAGTACATGTACTTAAAGTCTCTATAATACTTATTTGTTTTATCTTGAACATGTACCCATGTATGAAATTCAATGAATAACACATGTAACATCTGAAATAACTTCGAATAATAAAGTCTGCGTAAATCAAATGAACTGAACGTGTTGTTTACTTTAACGCTAACGAGAACTGTTGCAAATAACGCTTTGTAAGTCAACTCTTAAAAAACCCGGACCACTCTCCCCCGTTGTGTACCATTATCTTTAGGGTCTCTTACACAACTATGGGTACCTAACACTTATCAGTCATTAAGTCTCTATGACAGGCTATATCAACACTATAGGTCCATCCTAGTTGGTGGTTTTGAGAGTCTACCCGTGCGAGTTCGGACCTCAGTAGTTGGTGACGACACTGGCACTGTTGACCGATGCGCCACACTTGACGATGAATGTGACACATTAGACTGACACGGCACACTTGGTGATTGATGTGACACATTTGACTGTGACACTATTGATGGATGCGACACATTTGACTGATGCGACACAATTGATGGATGTGACACATTTGACTGAGGCGACACAATTGATCGATGAGACACATTTGACTGGTGCGACACAATCGGTGATGGATGTAACACATTCTGTGGCACAGGAACCAGATGTTTTCTGTTCCTTCTCACGATACCACCGCTGGTCTGTATGGTGTAGGAGCGTGGTGTTGACGCTTTATTAAGGACTGTACCTCTAGAATGTCTGGAATATGGATCAGTGAGCCACATAGCATTTCCCGGTTGTAGTTCTGGAAGTGGTTGAGCGCGATGACGTCGATTGCAGTTTGCAGTCTGCTGATTTTTGATCTTCCTCTCTCTCAGTTGAACATTTTTGCGATTTGGCAGTTTGGGCGCAAGCTGTGATGGAAAGACTGGGACGGTCGTACGGAGTTTCCGACCCATTAACAGTTCTGCTGGGCTATACCCATTTGCGATTGGAGTAGCTCTGTAGGCCAGAAGAGCTAGGTATGGGTCTGTAGCTTTCTTCAACAGCATCTTGACTGTTTGAACTGCACGTTCGGCTTCTCCATTACTCTGGGGGAATCTAGGACTACTTGGCACATGGACAAATCCATACTGTTTCGCAAATTTGTCGAATTCTGCTGATGTGTACGGTACATTGTCAGATCGGAAAACTTCAGGTATTCCATGTCTGGCAAATATTGATTTCAAATGTTCAATAACACGTGGTGCTGACAGAGAGTTCAGGAGAGCAATTTCTGCAAATCTTGAATAGTAATCCACGACGATGAGGTAAGTTTTTGAGTTTAACTCAAATAGGTCAGATCCGACAACCTGCCAAGGTCGTTCTGGTATCTCTGTAGTCATCAAAGGTTCTGGGCGATTAACCGTTTCTTTACTGCAAGTTTCGCAGCTTTTCACTACAGTCTCGATCTGTGTACTGATCCCTGGCCACCGGACGGATTGTTTAGCTCTCTCGCGCGTTTTGTTGATGCAGAGATGCCCTTCATGAAGTTTTCCCAGTATATCATTCCGCATACATGTAGGAATCACAATCCGACGGCCCATGAGTAGAAGATCCTTTTGAACAGTCAGTTCGCCCGAAACCTGCCAATATGGTTTCAGTGTAGAGGACAGAGTGTTTTTCACTGGCCATCCTTCTCTGGAGAATTTGATTACTTCCTGTAGGACTGGATCCTCTTTTTGCTGGTTCCGAATTTCCTGTAATCTGTCTTCAGTTGCTGGTAGACCTTCCATCACTGCATTTACGAAAAAGTTGGCTTCTTGTTCCAAATCTAGATCTGCTCGACTGGCACTAGTCGGTAAGGGAGCTCTTGATAGAGCATCGGCAGTGACGAGATATTTCCTTGGGGTGTGGTGGACTGTGGATTTGAATTGCATGAGTCGCATGCGAAATCTCTGGATGCGAGGAGGCATAGTGTCTAAGTCTTTGCTTGTGAGCAAAGGTACTAGTGGCTTGTGATCTGTCTCTATGTCAATGGTTTTACCAATGATGTATTGGCTGAAGCGTTCACATGCCCAGGTTATGCCCAAGCATTCTTTTTCTATCTGAGCATATCTCGTTTCTGTGTCCGTTAACGAGCGTGAAGCATATGCTACAGGCTGAAACTGTCCGTTTGCCTGTTTTTGTAGTAAAACTGCCCCGAGACCGTACGATGACGCGTCTGACGAGATGCACGTTTCACGTTTTCCATCATAGTGAGCCAATACTGGTGCTGATGAAAGCTCAGATTTCACGTCTGTGAATGCTTGTTGTTGGGGTTTGTCCCATGTCCACACATTATCCTTTGTAAGAAGGTCACGTAATGGTTTAGTCTTATCAGCCAAATTTAGTGCAAATTTCCCCAACTGGTTGGTCATTCCAAGAAATCTTCTGAGTTCTGTCGTATTTCTCGGAGGTGGTAAATCCACGATAGACTGGACTTTGTCTGGATCTGCACGGATACCATCACCGTTGATGATGTGGCCCAAAAATGGAAGTTCAGGTTTGGAAAATTCGCACTTATCGTTGAGGGTTATGCCAGCTTCCTCAAGGCGACCCAGAACTGCAGCTAAGCGTTCGTCATGTTGGACCTGAGTTTCGCCTGCCACCAGCACATCGTCCATCAGACAAACCACACCTGGTAGGCCGTCTAGCGTTTGCATCATTTTCTTCTGAAATACTTCTGGTGCCGAGGTGATTCCGAATGGTAATTTGTTGAAGAAAAATCGGCCAAAAGGTGTAACAAATGTTGTCAGTAATGCTGATTCACTTGCCAAAATCCCGAGTTGGCGTCAAGTTTTGAGAACACTTTGGCACCGGCTAGCTGAGCTAGAGTTTCATCGACTGTTGGCAGTGGGTGGATTTCTCTACACACACTTTCATTTAATTTGGTCAGGTCAACACAAATTCTGACTTTGTTGTTTGGTTTTGGAACCACTACCATGCCTGCACATCATTCAGTGGGTTGATCAACTGGAGATATCACACCTAATTTCTGCATTCTAGTCAGTTCCTCTCTAACTGCTGACATCAAGGGTAATGGAATGCGGCGAGGTGTGTACAGTGCGAATGGTTTCGCTCCCTCTCTCAGCTTGATGTGGTACTCTCCCTGGATGACACCTAGGCCACGAAATAGTTGTGGATATTTCTGTTTGTATTTCTCTTTTTCAGAAAGTTCATGAACTCGTGCAGCGAGATCAAGTGCATCTATCACTGGCCTACCTACTAGAGGGGTTTCTAGGTGTTTGACTACATAGACATCCTGTGTTACAGATTTGTCTCCCTTGGCTAGGATAGTGGAGAATTTACCACACACGTCAAGCAGTATACCGCCTGGCCCATACAACACTTTGGATGGGGGACTGAGAACACTATTACTGCCTGGTAATGATTGATACAGTTTTTCGGGAACCACTGTCACATCTGCTCCAGTGTCAATCTTGAATGTAACCATTGTGTTTTCCAGAAATAAATTCACTTTCCATTTGTCGTCATTGTTTGGTGTATTTATTTCTCCTGAAAGTGCGTACTGCATACTACTATTTTCATCTGATTTGTTCTCATGGGTTATTTCTCCTAAAAATGCGTACTGCATACTACTATCTTCATCTGATTCGTTCTCGTATGCTCCTACCACGTTCACGCTAGGGCGTTTCCAGTAACAAAGGGATGAAAACTGTCCTCGTTTTTTACACTTCCCACAAGTTGATGAAAAGGCTGGGCATTTTTCCTTTGGGTGATACGGAGAGCGTCCACAACGACCACAAGTGTTACTCCTGTTTCCATGGTAACGATTCTGAAAGTTTCCGCGTTGGAATGTTTGTTTAGACTTGGCACTGTCATAAGATACCCGTTTCTTTTGCCACGTCTTCTTTTTGTAACCTTGGGTTGCCAGTATTTACACTATCAACATTTCTGGATGTAGCACCTGACGCTTCAAAGTTATTACGTAATTGTGGTTGTTACTTTTTGACAGCTTCAGATTGTCGAGCCTGAGTCATGGCTTTTTCTAGAGTTAGTTCAGGGTCAAGCTGCAACTTTTCACTAAGTTTTGCGTCTTTCAAACCCACGACCAAATTGTCTCTTATCATTTGATCATGCAGGTCTCCATAGCCACATTTTTCTGCTAAACAGTACAAAGAGGTGATAAAATTGTCCACTGATTCACCTTCTTCTTGGCGGCGATTGTTAAATTTCGCTCGCTCGTAAATAGTATTCCGTTTTACGACGAAGTGTTGCTCAAATCGAGCTTTGACGGTTTCATAGTCTTTTGACTGTCCGCCAGTTAGATTGAACGATGTTAGGATATCGTCCGCTTCGTCGCCCATAGAGTAAATCAATGTGTTTACCTGCTTTTCTTTGGAATCCTCTGCGAGTCCCGATGCTTGGAGAAATCTGTCGAATCTTCTTATCCATTTCGGCCATTCTTCAGGCTGGCGAAAATTCAATTTGCTCCGGCGGGAGTAGTTGAAACGAGGCCATTTTTTAAAATGGGTTTTCTGTCTCTGTTTCACTGAAATAACTCACATAAGTTGTTTCCAAAGTTTGCTTGGGTTATAACAATCCCGATTCTGACACCATGTGGAGTTGTCAGGTAATTATAGTGCCGGATGGCAATGATGAACACGGAACACGTTTTGTAGTACTGTATCAAGCGAAGCCATGTTATGTTAAAACTCCCGGATGTTAGCAATACAGAGCTAGGCGCAACATACAGAGCTGGCTGCTTCATAGCCGCATATTAAGAGGCGCATGCTGAAGGTATAGCATAGGCTGATACCACAGCTTTCACCCTACAGTAGAATGGGTCGACTGCGCATGCGCGATGAGTAGAAGTATAGAAAGGGCACGCGATCTCCCTATCCCTATAGGTGTGGCGCGGGATAGGGTGGGCCGAGAGACCTGGGGTTTTCGTTACCTGAGATTCCATGGGCCAGGCTTGCACCCTACAGTAGAATGGTTCGACTGCGCATGCGCGATGAGTAGTATAGAAAGGGCACACGATCTCTCTATCCCTATAAACTAACCCATAGGGGTCAATGAACCCATGGGGGTGAATGAGCCATGGGGTGAAATCCGTGGCGTATGAGGGTCGGCTCATGTGGGTTTCACTTCTTAAGGGTCGGCTCATGTGGGTTTCACTTCTTAATCCGTGGCGTATGAGGGTCGGTTCAGATCCCCTGAGGGCAGTGGGTGGGTTCAATGAAAGCTTGTTGCTATAAAACCTGTACTTATAATGTCATTGTGTAAAAATGCATAGATCGCTGCGTGGCAACAGGGGTCTGGCCAACTTTGCTTGTTGAATCTGGCAATTTATGGAATACTCTGTCTATGCTGGTCAAGAGAAACACTCGTTTTGGGGAATATATATATTCACTTACTCTATGGTCAAATTCAAGAATTTAAATCTGGCATTTACATTAAACCTGATATACCAAGTAAAATAAAGCAAGATAATCAACTTCAAGATTGTCATCTTCAAGATATTCAACTCTCAGGATTTCACAGCTCAAGACAAATGTGAATTTGAGAACAAAAATCTCAATTCGAATAGAGAAAACAGGACAACATTACTTTCAAATAATTTATTCAAACAGCGCATGCACCCTCGACCTAGTAATCTAGGAAAGAAGGATCTGTTTATTTTTCTCGAAGTATAATTCACAATAGCTCAGTCATCAGCAATAGAAGAAATTATAAAACATAGCAGAAAATCTCACAGAAAGATTCGTAAAAAATATCCGATAAATTACAACAATAACAACAACTCGGTTCATACTCCATGTAAGGATCACGAGACAATGCATACAATAGCCAAGTCTGGAGACAACAATATGTCTAGACTCTGCACAGAGACTCAGACAATAGCTGGATCTACCTATAAAGTTCCCTATGGAAAAGTTAATTATGTCACGCAAAAGACTCTATTTTTATAGACTTCATATAATCGCCAAAGTCGTTATGATTTCATAATTTGTGATGTAGTGTATGCATTAAAGAATCCTAAATAACGTATCTAAAATTCAGTGGTCAATTTGCTGTTCTCCAAGAACTTGCTGGCCATTTGTTCGCTGGTCGTTTGGACGAGTGTTGGATGACTTTGGTAATAGGATACGACGATTCACCACCGAATTTTTTTTTGTAAATCCCATTTTAAACTTAAAATATTAAAGATATTGGTAGGACAATACTATCACTATTTCTCACTTAAAGTATGTCACGATCTCTACAGTACAGAAAATCAGTCTGGAGAAAGATCAGATGTCGACCGTTGATAATGTCGATGTTGAGACAACCGGAGATTTCGTTATGCACGACCGAATGACAGGCAGTGTGCAGATGTCACGGAGAGGGAACGCAACTGTAATGCACACGTCAAAATCGACAGACCGCTGGCATAGTACGGTTTGACGACAAAAATAGGATTGTAAAATATATACCAATGTCAGTCAAAACGCATTCAGTACCCACTACCCATTGCAAATGAAAAAATTAATAATTAATAAATAAAAATAAAATAAAACAGCCGTTCCCAAATCCCGAGCGATATCCAGTCAAAGTTGGAGAAAATGTACCGAATTTCTTATATGCAAATCAGGCCATTAACGTCATAGGTGAGTGCTATCCAGTATAATTATATAGCGGTACTATTTTTTCGAGGTATCTTTACAGAATCCGATGAGCTAAATTTTAAACCTGGTTACTCCGTACTTCTATATTTATATATTGTAATTCTTTGTTTAACCTTTTCATAGATGAATAGGATATTAAAGCCAAACGCTTACTAGGATGACAACCGACTATAACCGGAGGCCGCTTACCATGATGACAAACGACTGTAACCGGAGGTCGCTTACCATGATGACAAACGACTGTAACCGGAGGTCGCTTACCATGATGACAAACGACTGTAACCGGAGGTCGCTTACCATGATGACAAACGACTGTAACCGGAGGTCGCTTACCATGATGACAAACGACTGTAACCGGAGGTCGCTTTCTAATATTCCAATTTGTTACGGCTAATATTGAACCCTGTAGGAAAATAAAACCTTTGCTTTGATAACTGCTTGGAGTTATTTACCTAACAATGACAGTTGTTTTTCATAAAATGGATGCATATTTGCGCGAAATTTCACCAGAACGTTTCATTATTATGGGCTGAGATGGCGAGAAATAAAATTCGGCCTAGGACATTATAAAATCCCATTAACACACAGGCAAAAAGTTATCATCATAAATAAAACTTTGGTCTGTCAAATTTTGGCAACATTACTGAGTATATTTTCGCGAAATTTTCGGAATTTGGATGTATGTTTGAATCATATGTAGACCATATATCGTTGTATGGATAATGTAAACAAGAATATTATCATGATATGAACAATTTTAATCACTGTATTGATATCTTCACGGTTATATTATTCTATAATTGTCTTCCACAGGTCTCGTGGACCACGCGGATGATCTAGTCATATCTGTCGTCTTCAAACTATGATAGCTTCGTCGAGCCACTGATGATGTAGTGTGTGGACGCCAACTAGCGAGTTTCAGATGTCTTGAGGTGCAAGAGATGTTATGAATAATGTGTATGACCATGGACCATATACTGACACTGTCGGGGTATGATCCATGGTATGACATATTCGTCTTTTCTCCAGCATAATTATTCATATTATTGACTTTATTTCGCAACGGTTTAAATTTTACCCAATCTTTCGACTTCTCATTTCTTTGCGTTAAGCGAAGGTTTATCCCTGGGACGTATGGTATCAAATAGATCTTGCATCAAACTCACCTCATCAGATGGCATCATCTCAGCTGTCAGTGTATATATCTATATCAGTACATTGCCGGAGGTCATTTCCCGTATAGTGTATAGGACGTAGTTAACCACGACTGACGATAACAGTCGGGATAAACCCGACTAATGAATTTCGACATTTGGTACGCGATATCTGCATGACCCCATAGTTATCCTGGGTTTGAGAGAAACCGGTCAATTTGTTGGAAATTTAGAGAGCAAAATAAGAAAAATCGGAAGGGAAAGAGGAAAAGGTGTATTCCATAGGACTTTGTTAGCTGACACGTAGCTGACGTAGTCCAACAATTAAGAATATTGGGAGAATTAGAATACTGGAAAGATGTACACTTTTATAAATTACCGTTATTTCACAGTAGATATATGTTGTATATTTATAGTATGTTTAATTGTAAACACATTAAATTGTAAACTGAACTGTGATATTTCTGTGACATCAACTGGAATGGGTATAAACTGCGCACAAACATAAGATAAAATTCCTGTTTTCTCTGAACGAAGGTTGATATCTTTGCACACGAACGCTCAGTTACAGGAAACATCTGACACCTGCGTTTTACAACTTTCAGAGCATTATCAGAACAAGGTTATACTAATAACACAATTGTCGCAAAGCGGGCAGGCGACTGCATGCAGAGTCAACCGCTATTGTTGCAATTGCGACATTAGCTGGCGACT
>JAVTVY010050641.1:0-26641 GCA_036873755.1 Hanleya hanleyi | reverse complement strand
CAAGATGGTCACCAGATTTCAGGATTTGTTTACGTAGCCCCATATAGACCCATATAGTCCCGTACTAGGGGTATAGGACCAATGTTTGTCCCACTGGGAAACCTACTTCTAGACATTTGCGGTATGGTTGTTTGGATTTGTTTTCTTAATCTCGTCAAGACAAACATGATAGTAAGTGTCCCGGCACGAAACGGTGAAATTCCCATATAGACCCATATACTGGGTATAAGCCCAATGTATGTATAAATCCATACTGGGTGGACGTGTTGGAGTCTAGGTGAGTCCCTTGTGGTCCAATGGTGTCGTATGAGGTCTTATTTTGAAGCTCTCATGCAGGAGCACTTGACTACACTAATAATTCGTATGTTGTCAATAATCGGCGCATGCGCAGCCTGGCCGTAGTATAGAAAGCAGGCATTTTTGGGGGTGTGTGTGGGTGTGTTTGGGTTAGAGATGGGCTATTCACGGTTCGAATGGGTCGCGTGAGGTATCCATGTGAAGCCTATGTAATGGAGCATCTGGTGGCGTGGATGTGGGGTAGAAATATGGTCATTCTGCGCATGCGCAGTCTGGCCGTAGTATAGAAAGCAGGCATTTGGGGGGGTATGTGGGTGTGTGTTTGGGGTAGAGATGACCGCTATGGGTCCGAATGGGTCGTGGAAGGTGTCAAAGTGAAGCTTGTGTGGGTTAGAGTCAGAATGGTGTGTTTTCAAATGCAAGTCGCGTCAATCTGCGCATGCGCAGTTGGTTGTAGTAAGTAAAGTGGCCATTTTGGGGCAGTGAAGGAAGGTATTTGGTGTAGAGAGGGACCATCCTTGGTCCGAATGCGTCGAGTGAGGTGTCATTTTGTAGCTCTTGGGGTGTAGACCCCGATTTGAGGGGTGTTCACGTCATCTGTGACGTCATTGGTGACGTCATCAGTACGAGTAGTAGCCAAAGTGGACATTTTGGGGCAGTGAAAGGAAGGTGTTTGGTGTAGAGAGGGACCATCCTTGGTCCGAATGCGTCGTATGAGGTGTCATATTGTAGCAACGCCCGCCAACGCCAAGCTTAACGCTTCAACGCCCTGGTGAAATAGCTCAGAAATTCTGATTTTCTAGATATTCCATGTAATTGTCACTAATTCTTCGAAATGCGGTGACGCCCGTCAACGCTTGTAGTTATGCCTTAACGCTCTAACATAACGCCTTGACGCCATAATATAGACCGGAGAGAGAACAACAACAACAAAAACAAGGATGACACATGAGAGAACAACAACAAGAAGAAGTTTTTTCATATAGTTTATTTTCCCCAATGTTACATCATACCCACGCTGGGGGAGCCGCGTTGGGTATGTTTACAACTCAAAAAGACTCTTGCCCAATCAGAGGCCACCATTTGCATCTATCATATTCGTTCCTGTCCGTTAGATGTAGTCTTGTCCAATCAGAAGTCGCCATTTCAGCAAGTTCCATCTTCGGCCATGTTCGCTCTGAGCCGTTTATTCTAATCATCGTCGGACAGGCCTGGATATTCTTCGGGCAGCATGTCCTGAAACAGTTGTTTGCGCATTCTGATCGCATTTTCCAGGGCCTCGGTGGGTGGTAGCCCCATACCCTCTTCCAAGTGACGCTTGGCCTTCATGATGGACCTGTGCGTGGGGTTGCCTTTCATTTCAAGCGGTAGTAAGGTATACTGTTCATAGATCGCCATGGCTGTTTTCCTGATGCGGGGGCGCATTTGGGTGTACGTCTCTTGTAAATTATCCTCTCCGGCGTCCTCGATCGCTGCAGCGTAAGTATTGATAGCTGCTGTCACAATATGATCCCAGAAGGTAGGTTCTGCCTCACTTTCCACGGACGTATGCTGACTATCTGAGGTCAAGCTCTCCGTATCACTAGATAGACTCTCAGCAATCTCTGTTTCGGTATCAGTCGATACACTCAGCAGTCTCTGTATCAGCATCCCCCTCAACGGACTCCTCGGAGTCTTCAATCCCATGTATATTTTTCTGGTGTCGCATCATATCGTAATGTCTGGTGAACGTGCGTTCGCACTCAGAGCAAGTATAAATCATGTTAACGGTTGAACGTCGACTGCGTGTTTTTGGAAATACGCTCGCTTTTATAGACAGTAACGCCCGTCAACGCTTAGCTTAACGCTTCAACGCCCTGGTGAATTAGCTCAGAAGCTCTGATTTCCATGGAATTGACACCAATTCATCGAAATGCAGCGACGCCCGTCAAAGCCCGTCGTTACGTCTTAACGCCCGTCTCAACGCCCGTCAACGCCCAGCTTAACGCTTCAACGCCCTGGTGAACTAGCTCAGAAGCTCTGATTTTCATGGAATTTATTTGGTTCACATTGGATATGCATTATTACATACTGTGAGCAGAAAATATTTGTCATATATCAGTAAGAAGTTGCACATTCATACCAATATTTCTTGATAATAACGTCGAAAACAGGTTAATATCCATGCAAACGAGTTCAGATGAACAGTTGTCTCAACTATAATGCATTTCAAACCCAAACTATTTGCGCACATTTCGATTACATGTTTAAAATAATGTTGAATAACAAAAAAACATACAGATCGGCTAAAAAAGGCGGCCATTTTGAAATTCAAAATGGAGGCCCTAAATGTTAATGCAAAAACTGGCACCCATTTTTTTCTTAATCAGTGATGTTTCTAGGTGTGCTTAAACATTGGTGCCAAGAATCTACCCAAAATTTAGCTTTTTTTACATAAGCCCACAGACTAATATACATATATATGCATAATATATATTTACTCGGCCGACTCCATATACTGGCCATCGTTCCAACATTTGTGCACATTATCTGTCATTAGATGTGTCAGTACACTTTCCCGATGCACATAGCATTAACATTTGTTCAATATATGCTTGAAATTTGCAAGTGAAACAGAGAAACTGAGGAGGATAAAATGCTTATTGATACATGTAACATGTGAATCTGTATACTGACTGCTGTCTGGCAGCTGAGGTCTTACACCTGTGATGTATTCAGCTGGAGAAATTCAAGCGCTATGTAGAGTTTTTGCTGGTCATTTTTCACTATTTTTAAACGGTTGACCTTTTTAAAACTTGCATATTTGGAAATCTTAGATTCCATAGATTGACAATCTGTCGAGCCGGGTAGGGGTGTTTGGGGGTCCCTTTAAACTTTTCCTGTAATCCTGGGATTCCAGTTCACTAAATGCAAGATCTCATCCCCTCCAAATTTCAAACCACAATACGAGATTTCATCCCTGAAATTTTGAAACCACAATAGTATAAGAGATCTCCTCGACTTTGAAACCACAATGGAACCTCATTCCCTCAACTCTGACCGCAATACAGGATCTCATTCCAGCAACCGCAATACAAGAGCTCATCTACCCAACTTTGAAATCGCAATACAAGATCTCATCTCCCCAACTCTGAAACCGCAATACAAGATCTCATCTCCCCAACTTTGAAACCACAATAAGAGATCTCATCCCCCCTTTTTGAATCATATTGACAGTTACATCCCATAATGAAGATCATTTTTATGAACCTTGACTTTGACGGAATGCTAACAATGGTGACAACTGTCAAGTGTCTGCACATTTTTAGCCCACCATCACCAGATGGTGGGCTGTTCAAATCGCTTTTCGTCCGTGGTCCGTGGTCCGTCAGTAAACAATTCTTGTTACCGCGATTTCTCAGGAACTGCTTCATGGATCTTTCTCAAATTTGGTACACAGGTTCCCCTTGGGGTCTAGTTGTGCAAGATACCTTTTTTGGTCCGATTCGAAAATCCAATATGGCCACAAGGCGGCCATCTTGGATTTCCCCGTGAAACTTTGTTACCGCGATTTCTCGGGAACTACTTCATAGATCTTTCTCAAATTTGGTACACAGGTTCCCCTTGGGGTCTAGTTGTGCAAGATACCTATTTGGGTCCGATTCGAAAATCCAATATGGCCACAAGGCGTCCATCTTGGATTTTCGCATGAAACTTTGTTACCGCGATTTCTCAGGAACTACTGCATGGATCTTTCTCAAATTTGGTACACATGTTCCCCTTGGGGTCTAGTTGTGCAAGATACCTTTTTCTGGTCCGATTTGAAAATCCAATATGGCCACCAGGCAGCCATCTTAGATTTCCCGATGAAACTTTATCGTGAATTCTCAGGAAGTACTGCATGGATCGTGCGACGTTAAACTCCAACCAACCAACTCGCTAAAACCAGGGGTATCTCTATCCTAGATACCCCTGGTACACATGGGAATGGGTTGTGTTCATGTGAAATGCGACTGTATTTTTCAACAAACCGCGACCATGACAACAGATTCTGAATCACCACAGTTGTCTGGCTTGTGAGATAGTTGGTGGTAGATGAATATGTACATTTTCAATAAATCATGAAAATTAATAAATATAAAGGAAAAGTCAATTTGAAGAAAACATAATTTTATTTATTAATTTTCTCAAGTTATTGAAAATATACATATTCATGGTGGGGAGGGGAGAGTTTGGTTTAATGTCACATTCAAGAATATTTCACTTATATGGTGATCTCTGTTTCGGTATCAGTCGATACACTCTCAGCAGTCTCTGTATCAGCATCCCCCTCAACGGACTCCTCGGAGTCTTCAATCCCATGTATATTTTTCTGGTGTCGCATCATATCGTAATGTCTGGTGAACGTGCGTTCGCACTCAGAGCAAGTATAAGTCATGTTGACGGTTGAACGTCGACTGTGCGTGTTTTTGGAAATACGCTCGCTTTTATAGACAGTAACGCCCGTCAACGCTTAGCTTAACGCTTCAACGCCCTGGTGAATTAGCTCAGAAGCTCTGATTTCCATGGAATTGACACCAATTCATCGAAATGCAGCGACGCCCGTCAAAGCCCGTCGTTACGTCTTAACGCCCGTCTCAACGCCCGTCAACGCCCAGCTTAACGCTTCAACGCCCTGGTGAACTAGCTCAGAAGCTCTGATTTTCATGGAATTTATTTGGTTCACATTGGATATGCATTATTACATACTGTGAGCAGAAAATATTTGTCATATACCAGTAAGAAGTTGCACATTCATACCAATATTTCTTGATAATAACGTCGAAAACAGGTTAATATCCATGCAAACGAGTTCAGATGAACAGTTGTCTCAACTATAATGCATTTCAAACCCAAACTATTTGCGCACATTTCGATTACATGTTTAAAATAATGTTGAATAACAAAAAAACATACAGATCGGCTAAAAAAGGCGGCCATTTTGAAATTCAAAATGGAGGCCCTAAATGTTAATGCAAAAACTGGCACCCATTTTTTTCTTAATCAGTGATGTTTCTAGGTGTGCTTAAACATTGGTGCCAAGAATCTACCCAAAATTTAGCTTTTTTTACATAAGCCCACAGACTATAATATGGAAGAAACAACACGAAAACCGACAAATTCTACAGGGAACTGGTCAACCATCACCCGACTTTTCCCAAGTTCTTTGGCTTACCCAAGATACACAGAAAACGTACCATTACGTCCTATTGTTTCCTTTATTGACTCATCATCTTACAACTTGGCAATATGCCTCGCAGGCCTACTACGCCCGTTATCAGGATCCACCATCTCTCATGTCAAAGACTTTGAAGATTTTGTCAAAATTCTCCGTGATACCGAACTGCAAGACGGAGACACACTGGTTAGTTTTGAAGTAAAATCCCTTTTCACAGCTCGTGAAGCAGTTGATATTATCACTAAGAGGCTACAAGAAAACCTGAACATGTTTAAGGACTGTCCTTTCTCAACAGAAATCCTCGGGGCAATTTTGGAGCTTTGCCTAGGCTCTACATATTTCAGATGGAGAGTTTCATTCTTTGAAATGAATGAGGGGACTCCAATGGGTTCTCCATTATCTCCCATCGTGACGCAGATTCATATGGGAGACTTCGAATCTAAGGCCCAATAAATCGAGTCACTTGAAACGAAAAGTTTGGATTCGTTGTGTGGACGATACGTTTGCCATTTAGGAACATGGTACGGACAACCCACCGTTGTTTTTACAGCTTCTTAATTCTCAAAATCAACACATGCAGTTTACCATGGAGGTAGAAAATGACAACAAATTCGCATTTCTGGACGTCTGAAATTCCGATGTAGAAGTGAATAATTCTTTTGGTGCTACGGTTTATCGGAAACCAACCCATACAGATCGCTAAGTACTTTTCTCTTCTTACTTGCTGACGGGCGGTGGTAGTCCGGGTACTCCGGGTACTCCGGCTTCCTCCACCAACCTAACTCATTGTCACCATATGAGTAAAACAAACTTGAGTGTGACATTAAGCCAAATCCCCCCCCCCCCTCACCTCTCTTCCAATCATCCAACTGAGGCAAAACGGGGAGTTTTCCGATGCCTAGTTATTCGGGCTATCAATATATGTGGTGAGACCAATCTACGAAAATAATTTGACCACACAACAGGAATGTTTTTACAACATGGGTATCCTTTGAAAAAGCTATGGAAGATAATAGACAGTTGCAGAAACAAAGCGACCTTACCTTTCACGTCCAGCGGGAACTATTAAGTCACAATATGTTAGCGACCTTGGAGAAAAATTACGCCGTATTCTCAGCAAATACGACTATTAGCTTCTGGTTGCGCACTGGGCAACCAGTTGACAAAGTGAAAGGCCGAGAAGAAGAGACTGCGACGAAGAATACCGTATAATATGTAGAATTCGAGCGATATGCATATGCAAGAGATGGGTGACTAAAAAGCAATAACATTACTCTACAGGAAAGCATCCCTCGGCACCTCACATTCATATCCGAGAATACGGTGGATTCTCGGACATAGCCTGAGTATCTCTGCCGCGCTTTTGATGCAGATGTTCATGTGGAGACTAGGAAGTATCCACATGGAATGCGAATGTGGTAGCAGTTACATTGGGGAAACCTGCCGACCACTGCAATGCAGAGCAACAGAACACAAGGGAGCGATCAGTTGGGAGATTCCTCAAAATTATCCCTTGCTGAACATTCTTGGACATATAATAGAGACGTGCAGTGAAAGAGTTTACGGATTCTAACCAATGAATCCCACTGATGAAGAAAGGAGGGTTATTTTCATTGGGTTACATAACGCAGATTTAAATAGAGATCGCGGAGAGCAAATTAACAGAATTTGGGAACCCTTGGTCCAATATTTTCCGGGAATTCGGGTATTATTCAATACGTACTATATCTGCAATCTTACTACATTTGTGCATTATATATTTATATACGTCGCGTATGTAAATGAGATACCGACAAAAGACTTTTTTTATGTATATGTTCTGATGATAACGCTGTAGCATATGCCGGTTATGTCATATGTTGTAAGTTGCGTGTTGTTGTAGTGTATAAACGTTGCTCTAATTTGCACTTATTGTGCAATCATCGTTTGCTACGATAATCGGGCCTCTGCGACGTAGAGCACACTGTTTTGTACGCCATAACATCACCCGCTATCTGAATTTGAATTTGAATTCGAATTTATTTGCAATACACCTATTACAGGCCAAGCAAATACATGAGTAATACATATGGCAGCATCATCAGAAAATAATCAGTAAAGAAGAGAACAATGGTATAATCCTATGTATATCTACAATACACGTATTGCCACATCATCTAATATTGTTCTACTGTGCTACGATTAGTGTAAAATACTACTATTATCACATGAGCAATGTGACTTAACGTCACAGGACCTACGAAGTAGAGTAGGCATTAGTACTCGAACGCGAACTGAACTCTTGGAAATTCCCACCCCCAGTTGAAATCCTGCCTATATGAAGATGGGCACCGCCCAAGTCAGAATCGCCAGTGATTTTCATCAAAATTCACCAGAAATTTTCATCAAAAGTAGGTCAGCTCAGAACTAACGATCGCCGATTTAATTTTACAATTTTTTAACTAAAGGAAACAGATTGAATAATAAAAAGTTCAGTAGATTTCAAGCTTTATGTGTGAAAATACATTTACATCTCTTTAATGGTTTTCAGTGCCCTTGTCCAGGATCAAAACAACTTTTCGAATCGCATTATTTTCCCAACAATACAACAAATTTTTATATATAGTACTATAGTAGAAAGGTAGCATTTATGTAGTTTACGGTAATTCAACTCAATACCAACACCTTCTCTGCACAAGATAATAATGATTCTATGTCATTCTCCTGAGCATAACCGGTACAAAGACAAATAAATAGCGTCTCTACATCACGTTGTTATCTAGATATATGAGACAACACATTTTGGGTATCGGCAATCTGATGAAAGTACTATTCCGGTTTTCTTGTTTCACATTATATTCTATGACGGTTGGTCGGTGATTTTCTTCATTGATCAACATTAAACCACCTCAGCTTCGTTGTGTGAATCGGAATTGCATTGCTGTGACACACCAACACACTCCGTGGCAGTGATTCTGTATCCCCTAATCAAGGAATCAAAATGGATCATGATTTGAAATGACAAGAAAAATTTAGACATATTTTGTTTACACATGTAATTTTTTGTTTAAATTATATCCCAGTGTGATATATAGTAAATATTCAAGAGGTACAAAAAAAATCAAAGTATGTGCTCATATTTTCACATCATGATCAAAGTTACTTTATCTAGTTAAATTCTACCCAAAGAAAATAAATTAAGACCCTTTAAACATGCCGTCATGGCTTTGTTTCACCCTCAGTAAACTTTTATCATTGTTGCTCACACAGACTAATCTGAAGGATGATATCACATCTTTCTTTCTTCTGCTGGGTTATTGCACCAGGCTGACTTAATTGGTTGGTGTAGGATATTTCACCATCAGTGAGCAATTTGACCTGAATTTGTAGCCTGATATGGTCTGTGATGAAATGTTTGGATGTGAAATAGGATACAAGTTAAAGGCCACAGTTTACATATATCTATAACAATATACTGAATTGTGCGTATTGAGGCTGGCAAGTTGGTAATAGCAGTGTAGATAAATGCACTAACAAATGATGGAAAATTAGCAATTCATAAAAACAATTACGGATGGCATATCCCGCCAGATTTTGTACTGTGTTATATATACAGTGAAACTTACAGCCAAGGGTTCCCGATGGGCATGACAGTGCACTCGCTGAGCCATCAATAAATAATAAAAAAAATAATTATAAATCAAATTTTCATGAGAATTCGGTCAGCTCAGAACTTGCTGGTAACAATGCCCTAATGCACGTTCATGCTAAAAATCAAGGTTCTAATGTCAACGGTTCTCCTTATTTTGCCGACGAAAGGATTCGGATGGACTGACTGACTGACTGACTGCCTCATTACCGGACAATTTGCGATCTGTAGCCTACTTCGTAGGAATATTGTTGTGGATTTTTCATGCACATAAGTTACCAACAATAGAGAATTAGGACATATCCCGTTGAACTGCTTCAGAGCGGGCTTGAAAAAACTTACAGATATATGCACAGATAGTTTCACAAAGTGGAGAATAATTGTTTCTCTTTATAACATCAAACTGATCGACTGGCGATAGAGTAGAAAAATCGGAATATTCCTACCAAGTAGGCTAGAGATCGCAAATTGTCCGGTAATGAGTCAGTCAGTCCATCCGAATCCTTTCGTCGGCAAAATAAGCAGAACCGTTGGCATTAGAACCTTGATTTTTGGCATGAACGTGCATTAGGGCATTGTTACCAGCAAGTTCTGAGTTGACCGAATTCTGATTAAAATTTGATTTATAATTATTTTTATTATTATTTATTGATGGCTCAGCGAGTACACTGTCATGCCCATCGGGAACCCTTGGCTGTATGTTTCACTGTATATATAACACAGTGGTGGGATATGCCATCCGTAATTGTTTTTATGAAATAGGAAATGCTAATTTCCATCATTTGTTAGTGCATTTATCTACACCGCTATGCCAGCCTCAATACACACAATTCAGTAGATTGATATAGATATATGTAAACTGTGGCCTTTAACGTGTATCCTATTTCACATCCAAACATTTCATCACTCACCACATCAGGCTTCAAATTCAGGTCAAATTACCCACTGATGGTGAAATATCCTACATCAACCAATTAAGTCAGCCTGGTGCAATAACCCAGCAGAAGAAAGAACGATATGGTATCTGTGTGAGCGACAATGATAACAGTTTACTCAGGGTGAAACAAAGCCATGACGGCATGTTTAAAGGGTCTTCTTTTGGTAGAATTTAACTAGATAAATTAGCTTTGATCATGATGTGAAAATATGATAACTTGAGTTTTTTTTTGTACCTCTTGAATATTGACTATATATCACACTTGGATATAATTTAAACAAAAAATTACATGTGTAAACGAAATATGTCTAAATTTTTCTTGATTAGGGGATACAGAATCACTGCCACTGAGTGTGTTGGTGTGTCACAGCAATGCAATTCCGATTCACACAACGAAGCTGAGGTGGTTTAACGTTTACCAATGAAGAAAATCACCGATCAACCGCCATAGAATATAATGTGAAACAAGAAAACCGGAATAGTACATTCATCAGATTGCCGATACCCAAAATGTGTTGTCTCATATATCTAGATAACAACGTGATGTAGAGACGCTATTTATTCGTCTTTGTACCAGTTATGCTCAGGAGAATGACATAGAATCATTATTATCTTGTGCATAGAAGGTGTTGGTCTTGAGTTGAATTACCGTAAACTACATAAATGCTACCTTTCTACTATAGTACTATATATAAAAAATTGTTGTATTGTTGGGAAAATAATGTGATTCAAAAAGTTGTTTTGATCCTGGACAAGGGCACTGAAAACCATTAAAGAGATGTAAATGTATTTTCACACGTAAAGCTTGAAATCTGCTGAACCTTTATTGTTCAATCTGTTTCCTCTAGTTAAAAAATTGTAAAATTAAATCGGCGATCGTTATTTAATTTTGGAATGAAGGCGCATTAGAAGACTGTTACCAACAAGTTCTGAGCTGACCTACTTTTGATGAAAATTCCTGGTGATTTTTGATGAAAATCACTGGCGATTCTGACTTGGGCGGTGCCCATCTTAATATAGGCAGGATTTCAACTGGGGGTGGAGATTTCCATTATTTGCTCGCCTGAAAATACTTACTCTAGTTGACCTTAATCTATTCCTCACGCTGCAATTCTGTCATAAATTTGTCCACCATCCTTTCGTACTACCCCCCAAGTTTCAGAATTACTTTACGAAATTAGTAAATATTCACACATACCCAACTAGAGGTCAATTTAGGGGCCTCTATAGGCCATTTTACCGTACCGATTTATCGTTCTACACTCTAAAAATCAAAGCCCCTCGTGAATGGAACAAACTCCCCTCTAATTTACAAAATTGTGTTCCTATTTCTCTTTTCAAGTCCCAAACGAAAATTTATATTCTCGGCAAATATTAGTAACACCGTTATCTCTATACGGGCAAGCAATCACACAGGGTTTTATGTTCATTTTTTGAGTTTTCTTGTCACCCTCATTCCCTAAGTGTCCAACACCCTTACTACATTATCTTATAACGCTACATATTCCGCTATAAATAATGCTCTGTTTATTCATTTGGGATAATTCAAACCCCTTAGGGTTTTCTTCCCGCCAATTTCATGTATTTGTGCAATCTTCATTTTATTATACAGTATGTTATATATTTGTTTAAATACAATGTATCATTTGAAACGATAGGTGAAATAAAAAAAACTCAAAAAACTCAACTCAAGAGTTCAGTTCGCGTTCGAGTCCTAATGCCTACTCTACTTCGTAGGTCCTGTGACGTTAGTCACACTGCTCATGTATAGCATCGAGCTTACAAAATAATTCGGCTCTTTAATAGAACAGAATAATGGGAACAGTGAAGAATGAAGTGCATTTCATCCTCTACCGCACCAGTATGACATAATCTGCATATTCTATTATCACGTGTAATAATTGGAGTATGATGTCGTTCAGTTTCAATTATCAGATTGTGATTACTCAAATTAATATTATTATCTGTGACGTAACATCAAAACGTCACCCACTCTATGTGTATTATGTTACGCCGTTCTTCAAGAGTCCAGCCTCCATGGGAATAAGTAAACAATTAGAACTACTATTGGTTATATCTCTATATAACATTGGGTCATAAACAATAGGACAATCTGTATATTTACTGGCAATTTCATGAAATTCAACAGGTCACTTGATACAGGCTCCGGCATGAGAGTCAAACTTGTGCATTAAATATGTTTACGTGGAGTCCAGCTCAGAATGTTTCTATTTCTACAAACACGAAAACCGTTGCTTGAAATATGATATAGACAAATCTATGACATGTTAAGATATAGATGAAATTACTATGTACAGGCCCGAGGCCATCAGCAGAAATGACTTCATGAGGCTATATCTGATTCAATCTGCATACCTTTCCTGATCATATTATACTGCAATAATACATGTATTGTAGCCAACCCTGCAAGAATTATACTAACTATACTCTATATGCTGTATACGTGATCAAAACTCGGATAACAACATTCTTTAGAGACATCGAACCATCACTGTTCAAAATAGGCAGATTGCTCTCCTCGTGAAGACCGTAAATAGAAATTTCCGAATTTACCTTATCTGATGGCACTGTTATGTTCTGTATAGGCTGACTTTCAACTTTAGTAACGTGATAAGGTTTTGACTCGCTCAATGTGGATGTTTGTATATACGGGATGCAGTCACCTGTAAATAACCCAAACAGATAATCAGTGCTGAATGTTTAGTTTAGAGAAAAATCAAATTCGGTCCAAACCACTCAGCGATGTTCGAAAACAGTTCCATTTTCTAGTGGTTTCAGAATATAAAAGCATAAATTCGCCCAGAGTAATTATACCTATAGTGCTTGAATTAATAGCAAATAGCTATTAAGCAAAGGGCAAATATTTTCTCCAAAGAATCATTACCCGAGCAATACTTTTATCTGTAACAATAAAGCAATATTTACATTATTATCAGAAAACTTTTTCTAATGAACTCACCACTTACGCAAGAACTCCATTACAAGTATACGTTGAAAAGTTAATACATATCCCATCAGTGATATTTGAAAGGTTACAAATATGATGGCTTGATTATATTCGTATTTAGCCAGAGTGCCAACCATCCAGTTAATATTGCCTGATTGTCCGTTAATATGGACATTGTTTACACAATATTTATTGTCACATCTCTGTGCTATATATGTATATCATTCTGGTGTTTAACCATCAATCATAGTGCCTGGAATGATGTATACCGATGGCGGTTTCAATCAAAACCTAATATTTCAATTATTCTCGACAAAAATGATTTATAACTGTTTTAATCTCTACGATCACTAATCACGAATATATTCACAAACTTCACTATCGTTTTTTCCCGCCGATGGCTTCGATCTTTGGAATGTTTTTGTAATATATATACACTGTACAACTATTCCTCGAAACGAACACATGTTCGAAACTGCAGCAGTCGGAATACAATGATGTAGTCCATCAAGAAGGCCACTTTGTTATTTTTTCATGGATTAAGAATACTGATCAGCGACACGGATTTGATATGTTTGGAACATCATGATGTCCTGTCGGCATCATTGAAAACTGTTGACCGCTTCTCTCTTGCAGGAAACTAGCCTATGTTTATGTATACTATGATTGTCTTTTTGAATTTGGTGCTAATGCTGTTAATATATATTACAAAAACGGAAAAAACGATAGTAAAGTTTGTGAAAAAATGATTTAGAAAAAATGGTGGACGAACGAAAGAATGGTTATACTCGCTACCCCTAACCTGGAAAAATGCTTCAGAATAAGATCACTAATGAACGGAAAATGGTTCATGTATCTTGTACCTATTATGCGTATCAAAACAAATGCAATTTCTAAAAATCCCTCTCTGTTCTAAGTTTGAAATATTTTTTCAATAAACGAGACGCCCACAATTCGAGTTCATGCTCCAGACATCATCCGATAACAAGTAACTTTTGGCTTTTATTATGACAGATGGGTGTTGATCAGTGTTACGAAAAAAACTGTACTTATGGTGATGATGCAAGATATATCTCGTGTGTCCTCGTAATATTAATGGAAAATTAATAATATAATAAACCTCGGGCCTTTTATTTTATTATTCCATTGTAACAAAAAGATGGAACAATGACATGTACATGCAAATATCATTTCAAATGTCTCTATAAAAGTGACACGATTGGAATAATTCAGCTCAATTTTTTCACAATTCAAGGTTCGTCTATATTGTCAGAGTCGTTCAGTCTCATTTGTCATGTCTAGTGACAGCATTTGTTCAGGTTTGAATAACTGCCGCTACGCGTTTTAAACGGCTAAGAGAAGGCGAGACTACTACTTTGGATATACTCACCAAAATTATTTTCAACAGTTCATGTCACGAGGTTGACGAAAACTCCCCGTCGTAGACTGCAATAATGCGGCATGTTTAGAAGAGAAATCGATCAACTATTCACTACTGATCGTGAATCCAAGTGTGCGTCACGGCTGTAATAATTGGTGTGAAACTTGTTCCGCACACCACACAATGTTCTATCAGATATAACACTATTCCACAAGAAATATGTATAACCCTAGTTCATTCATATAGAGCATAACAGTAGACATGCATAGTTATACAGATACATGTAAGTGTTCCACACGATATCCCCATGCTGGTGCATTTTATATAGGCACGTCAGACACCCTATTGGTTTGCTTGATCTATGTAAATACAGAGGAAATCGCCATGCAAATCGTAAATCATTGTCGTTTAGCAGCTCTCTGGCACGTGCCCTTAAATCAATGTGGATCGAATGGAGACTCATCAACTATTCCAACAATCGCCTAACCTGTCCGAATGGCTTGTCTATTTGGATTACAGCCACAAGAAAATACAAAATATCAACACACTAATGGCAAAAACACGGTAACTCGGTTCTCCCCAGCTGTAATAAAAGCGCGGCTGAGATATTAAGGCTACTTCCGAGATTCCTCCATGTTCTCGGGTCTGAATGTTGGGCGTCGACGGATTCTTTCCTGTAGAGTCATATGGTTGCTTTTTAGTCGCTAGACATCGTCAATTTTCCCCACCTCTTGCATATCGCTCCAATTTCTAAATAACGTTAAAACATTTTACAGTTAGTTTCACTTTCAAATAGCGCGACAGGATTACAGAAGCACATCAATACGTTAAATATCCAATACGGTACATCATTTAAATGTTAACAAGACAAAAATATTGCAGTTCAATGCTGATGGACGGCTGCAAGAACAAATCTTTATTAGAGGATATTGTGTTAGCAAACCTACCAAAATACACGTAACAAAAATATACAGTATCTCTCGGTATCTCCTTTATAGCATCTGGGTCACTCATCAATGCTAGGAATTGAGACAGAAAGGCCTTAAATCGCTTTATAAATTGATAAAATCTTTTGGTAATAATATACAGTCTCGGCCACAATTTGTTGGCGCATTGGTAAAAAGTTCGAAACTTTGACCGAACTCTGGCAAATCCGATTAATTCTTGAGTATTGCCTCCGGCGGTGCGTGAATCTCCAAAGGATTACCTGTTTCTTTGAGCATTTTTCAACAATCTACTTGTATTCGAATCCGAAAAGTGGACCATTTTAGATGAACTATCATTGATTACGCAAATTCCTGGGAACGGCAATGTGAATGAAAAACATTTTTCCACTGGAAAAGTGACACTGGTAACCATTTGGAATTAAAAAATGTTTCGCATTGATTGTTCTTTGGTATTCAGGATTCCTGCCTCGAGCGTCACTTGTTGATGTG
Source organism: Hanleya hanleyi (assembly GCA_036873755.1). Taxonomy (NCBI): domain Eukaryota; kingdom Metazoa; phylum Mollusca; class Polyplacophora; order Lepidopleurida; family Hanleyidae; genus Hanleya; species Hanleya hanleyi. Next base: position 10,797 of record JAVTVY010050641.1, on the reverse strand, counting down.
AAACGCCACACGGTATGCTTGACGGTTTTGTAAACAACAAATGAAGAAATTGTTTGAATCTTTCACAAAAGCAGTTTCAAGTTGCTTTAGGAGAATAATGCGAACATTCCTGGGCATAAGTATACGGTCAGGCTGCTAGGATATGTGTTTTCTGGTGTTTGAATCAGGGCATTTAGGTCTGATCTCAAAACTTGTTTTTTCACCAAAATGTCTCTCGGGCAGCTTAGCAACGCTACCGATCCTGATTAAAAGAAGATGCAAGCACAGGCGACTGAAACCTAAGTCCAATTTAGCCTAAACCCGTAGCCGTGGAAGTTATGTGTCGGCCTTGTATTGACATCGTCTGATATATATTCGGTGGTTTCAGCATGTTGTTGTTGTCGAAGTCCAGTTTTCTTCTCCAAAGTACGGTATGACAGTTTAAGCTCGGCGTATGTTCCATGAAGTTGTGGAGTCAAATGTAAACATGAAAGATTGTTGTCCTGAGAGTTGGTTTATTCAATATACCGATCGCAATACAGTTCTTCTAATAATCTAGTCTTTCCTTCAAATCAAATGTCACTGGGGCGCCTTTCAGGAATGCACTCGAGAGAAAAATGATATTTTGCGTTAGGTCAGCGTTCTAGGACTAGTACTCAAGATAGAAAATAAATGCATCTGTACGTCAGAGTAGCATGTTGGGGAATTTCCTTCAATCCATTATGTGAAATCCATAGCCCATCATCCAAGCTCCTCAGATTTCAAGTTCATAGAACACTTGTGGGAGGCGATAGATCGTGTATTTGCGACCAGGTGGGTTCACATGAGTAGTAGTGTCCCGTTAAATGGAGTCACATTTTTTGGGCACTGGGAAAATTCGCCATCCGTTGATCCATGTTAAATCGCAATCGGGAACCCTCAAATTACGCTCGATAGGGGGCGCCACCAGCGCTCTCGTCCAATCAGAACCGAGTATTTTTTTCAAATCCGTAAAAAATTTGCATATTGGGGAGGTCACGGGAGGTCACAGAGGTCAAGTGCACTATAGTTCCGGCAGCATGACCAAAAAGCTACCTCCAACACAGGAGAGTTCCAATTGTTGCAGGGAATGTATTCATCCGCGGTGATGCGGTCTGGCTGCGGTCTGGCGGTAATGCGGTCGCGGGAAAAAGCTTCCGCGGAGAAAAAGTAGTCCCTAGATAAAATGGTCCAATTGGGTCGAGTGAGGTATCAAAGTGAGGCACTCGCGAAGGGGCATCTGATGGGCTGGGTGTGGGGTTGAAATATCGGCATTCTACGCATGCGCGGTGACCAAAGGGTATGGAAATAGACGTTTTGGGATGTAGGGAAGCCACTAATGGTCCAATGGGGTCATATGAGGTATCAATGTGAAGCATTCGTGAAGGGGCATCTGATGGGCTGGGTGTGGGGTTGAAATATTGGCATTCTGCGCATGCGCGGTGGCACAAGGGTATGAAAATAGACGTTTTGGAGCTAGGGGAGCCACTAATGGTCCGATGGGGTCGAGTGAGGTATCAATGTGAAGCCTATATTAAGGGGCATCGGCTCGGACGTTGTCACCATTCTGTGCATGCGCGGTGGCCAAAGGGTATGGAAATAGACGTTTTGGAGCTAGGGGAGCCACTAATGGGCCGATGGAGTTGTATGAGGTATCCATGTGAAGCCTATGTGAGGGGGCATCTGACTGGACTAGTGACTCGAGCGTTCTCACCATTCTGCGCATGCGCAGACAGGGAATTGTGGGAAACGGGTATGGAAATAGACGTTTTGGGATCTAGGGCAGCCCCTAATGGGCCGATGGAGTTGTATGAGGTATCAATGTGAAGCCTATGTGAAGGGGCATCCAGTCATGGGTGGGTGCATGTAAAATTTTTCCTGAAAAAAAAAAAAACGGAACACGGACTTTATCGAACAATCCGGGAAAATGCCTATATGGGGTATGGGGGGTATATAGGTCGCCGGGCTTAACGGGGCTTGCCTATCAATAGAGTTATCTCCCCCTAGTTCCAGGGTGGGTGTATGTAAAATTTTCCTGAAAAAATACGGAACACGGACTTTATCCTAAATTACGGGAAAATGCCTATATGGGGTATGGGGGGTATAGGACCATCCTGGGAAACCTACTTCTCGACATTTGCGGTATAGGTTGTGGGTTCTCGTTTTCTTAGTTTCGTCATTTAGAACACGATAGGAAGTGTCGCGGAGCGAATCAGTGAAATTTTTGAAAAAAGTCACCGAGACCATATTGACCTATTTAGTCCCATACTGGGGGTATAGGACCGATGTTTGTCCCACTGGGAAACCTACTTCTGTACATTTGCGGTAGGGTTGTTTGGATTTGTTTTCTTAGTCTCGTCATTTAGAACACGATAGGAAGTGTCCCGGCACGAATCGGTGAAATTTTTGAAAAAAGTCACCGAGACCCATATAGACCCATATAGGCCCATACTGGGGTATAGGACCGATGTTTGTCCCACTGGAAAACCTACTTCTATACATTTGCGGTAGGGTTGTTTGGATTTGTTTTCTTAGTCTCGTCATTTAGAACACGATAGGAAGTGTCCCGGCACGAAACGGTGAAATTTTTTTAAAAAGTCACCGAGGCCTGGGTAGGCTGATATAGACCCATATACTGGGATATAAGCCCAATGTATGTATAAATCCATACGGGGTGGACATGTTGGAGTCTAGGTGAGCCCCTAATGGTCCATTGGTGTCGTATGAGGTCTTATTTTGAAGCTCTTATGCAGGAGCACTTGACTACACTAATGGTTCGTACGTTATCAATACTCTGCGCATGCACAGCCTGGCCGTACTATAGAAAGCAGACATTTTAGGGGGTGTGTGTGGTTGTGTTTGGGTTAGAGATGAGCTATTCACGGTTCGAATGGGTCGTGTGAGGTATCCATGTGAAGCCTATGTGAGGGAGTCTCTGATGGCGTGGATGTGGGGCTGACATAGGGTCATTCTGCGCATGCTCGGTAGCCCAAGGGTATGGACATAGACGTTTTTGGGGTCTAGGCGAGCCCTATTGACCTTTGACCCCAGAAATTTGCATATGACGTCACCTCCGGTTTGGGTGAATGCTCAAACACTACCTCCAACTTTCTCGGCCCGGCCCGCCCCGGTCCGCCCCGGCGGGCCTCGGCCGCAGCGCGCGCGCGCGTCATCACCGGCAGTGCGCGAATGGATGTCGGGTCAAAAGGTCAAAGGTCACATCCAGGTCAAACGGTCCAAGGTCTCCCTTTCGGCAAGGTTCGGAGGGGACAATGTTGCGGCATCGATAGTCAGAGCTTGAACCCCAAAAGGGGATTGTAAATTAACCTGGGAAGGATGGGCAGTTCCATTTGGACCAATCAGCGGTCGGGAAAAAGAACCAATCAGCGGTCGAGAAAAAGAACCAATCAGCGATCGAACAATCAGCCAATCGAATTGGGGTACTCACGGTGTGCTTTCGCCTACGTCCGCGCCTACATCCGGGTTCTCGTACACCCGGGTAATGTTTTCTGGACACGCATGGGTTAGCTTTGGCTCAATTCTAGGCCACTGATTGGTTAATACGGTGTTCAAAACCAGTTTCATGCATTATGTTCATATAACTTATAGTAATAAACTTAATCTATACGTGTTGGACGAGTCTTCACTCACCGTCTTCCTTTACACGCACCTCAATGAAATGCCCGCTCCAAACCTAGACCAAAACACGTACTTGGTCTGTGGGCTGATTTCATTGGCTCTCTATTTTACTATAGTGCTCTTGCATTCTAACATTGATGGGTTACATTTTGGCCCCATCCTACACCACTGATTTCAGTTTGACTGAATCTCCACATTGGGCATTTATGCATTATGAATAAAACACACAAGACAGGGTTTTTTGGTGAGATCTCATTTTGTTTTTATTCAGTAACAACAACAACGTGAGAACAACCACGTGAAAACTGAAGCCCAGAACAGGGGGCTTGTACATTGAAAGAACTGAAGCCCAGAACAGGGGGCTTGTAAACTTAAGCCCAGAACAGGGGGCTTGTACATTGAAAGAACTTAAGCCCAGAACAGGGCTTGTACATTGTAATGATGGGCGGCCCAGTCATATACGAGAACATCGCGGTCCTCGGCCTTGGGGTACTCGTCAAACATCTGTACGATGGTAGATAAGGTCCTTCCCCGGCATCGATGGTACAGGTAAAACAAGCAATATTGTCCGCACACGCTAGTGGGCAGGCTTTGCAACGGTTGACTGTTCCAACACCACGTCTCTGTGCCTTGATCCATGAAGTCTGTTAAATCGGGATGGAGGGGTGGCAGGCCGTACGGGTCAAAGTATTCGCCCTGCTGTTCTGTCAAGTACACGCCCACCCAATGTTCACCGGGCCGATCCATCAGGTCCGTGTTGAGAACGTAAGCAGCAGGATACATACGGTCTAATGGGAACACATCTCGGGCGAACACCCCTTGAAAGACCATACGTGTCTCTGGGTCATTCTCCAGCACGGTGGTTATCTGTTCTGTATCCATGTTAGGTGGAGAAGTCACACAGGACGTTGCGCGCCTTGTCCACTTGAATGATGTTGTCAAACTCGGCGTAGCAGATCACATTGACAGTGGTCGCGAGGGCTCGTGCAAAGTGGATTTCCAACCGTAAATTGCCTTGCTTGGCCAGGGCCAGCTGATGGTCGTTCTCTAAGGTAGGGGTCAGATCGAAACAGAACAACGTGTATCCGTTCGCGTAGTCCTCCAGATTGATGAAATTCCCTTCGTCCTGGTTTATTTGACCGGTGGCTGTAAACAGGCTCTGATAGGCTCGAATGAAATTCCTGCGCCCAAAGTTCGGTGTTAAGGCCGCGGCTGGGACCTGTTGTCTATCCACATGCAGGGCCACAAAATTGATGCCGAAATGTTTAAAGTCAAACGGATTCTCTGGGTAGGCTCCGCTGAGGCCAGGATCAATCGCTTGGGTAGTTCCCCCAGGAACAGGTTTTCTTTGTTGGCGCCCATATTTCCAGCAGGCACAGAGAACACTTTGGTTTGTACACGTCGGATAGGGTACTGGGCTGGTTTTTCCATTCCAAGGCTTTCATGTGTCCCAATTGAACGGCTGGATTCGGCTTCACTATTCGGACATACAGGACTGCGTCTTGGATGACAATCTTATAGTCAGCTGCATGCCCCTCTACGTCATTGGCCATCAAGGCGAAGGTCGGAGGCGCCCGTATCAGTCGGATTTTGATGGGGATCTTGTTCAAGAGGTACCGGTCTTGCATGAACATGTCTGCGTGTAGTCGACCCATGAGATCCACTGAGGCACCGTTCGCAGTGAAAGCCTTCCGTTTATTATATCCCACATTGTCCACCGTGTCCATGTGCTCGGGTGTGTCCTGGTAGAATAAAGCGGCTGTCAGCTGAGATTTCTTAGCCTCTCGGCCATACGACAACAGTGTCTCGATGTAGGCTCGATAGGGGTACGTGTTGGTCGAGTCACTGATGAGTTTGTCGCTGAGAAATATATCCACCTGTTGAAACATCGAGTGCAGCCAGAGATTCATCGGGCCCACCGTTGCTTGGTCGGCGATTCTGGTGCCATCTCCATTGACGATCTTGGCTTTCACATACAAGTATGTATGGGCTAAATCCACATAGGCCGTATCCACATTACTGATGGTGAACTCGATGGGCCCGGTTTCGTTGATGCTGGAGAGCGGGAGATGCTCCACCCATAATCCTTGTTCGACACTGGTCTGTGTGGGCGGCACGGTCCACAAATCAAATTCACTGTTGGTGGAGGGGCAGGACTCGGCGTGGATCAAGGACATGTTTAAGAAAAGATATCCTTTGTCTTCTTCGATGTGCGTCGTCGCTGGGTCGGTCGTCGACTGGTGCGTGGTCTCGGTGGGGCAGCTCTTTTATTCCCTACAGTGCGTTGTGCTTTGGCCACCAAGACGCCTCCCGCTTCTTTGGCCCGCCGTTTCAAGGCTTCTTTGGGTGCCGTACCCCCCAAGACATCACCGGGCACTTGCAGTCCACTGCGGACCGCTTGTTTGCCGATTGCTTTCACCCCACGCGTCACCAGCAGGAACGTTTTCACGATGCTCCCGAGTATGTTCCCCAGCCCATGTCCTCGTTGCATGCGTGCACCACTAAAGACGGGAAGACCTGTTGGGCATAATAGTCCGTATAGCTGCGTGCATCGCACTCGTAAGGGACCTTCATTATACAAAGTGGGGAGCACGTGCTTGTCGAAAATGAAGTGTCAACGCCACTTTTCCTCGTTCGAATGCCACCGGTCGTCCCGTGTCATCTCTTATATCCACCGTGATAGTGTTGATGGCGGTTTGTCGTACGGGTAGGTAGAGCATGTGGGTGAAACTGTGGGTGACCTGATCTCCATACGTTTTTTTAATGGGGACCACCCGTAACAGAGGTGTGTTGATATCGCCCACGATGTGGTTGTCGACTACGTCCGAGTAGACGTAGCGTCCGTACATACCCGACTTCATATCCATCGGGATCTGGCCATGGTCCTCGGATGGACCCGTGTAGGTCGCGTGAGCGAGACCCAGCATTTGCTGTAGGACAGGACTCAGTACGACACTCACGTTGGCGGTGAGAAGGATCTGTGCCTTGTCGTTGTGTGCGTTGTAATCGAAGTCCACGTGATTCTTGAAGGGAAAGGATTTGATGGGTTTTGAAGTATTCGTGACCTCCCGTAGAGCCTTATAATGCAACAGTCTTGACAGCCCACCCATCAACTCCTTGGGGGTATCGTATTGGCATTCGGGGAGGGTGAGTCGGGTGTCTTTGCCTTCGTAGGTCACCTCGTACCACACTTCATTGGCTCGCACGTTGTACCACGAGTAAGGGTATTGGATATCCACGAGGCCACATTCCCAGCGCCCAGGTAAATGTAACGGTTGCGGTAACTGGTTGACGTACTTGGCCACGGTGTTGTCAGGAAACACATCCAGCGAACTGTTACTGGGTAGGGTGAGGTAAAACATGGCGACTGAGCTGTCCTGCTGCTGCTGTTGGTTTTAATAGGTGTTTCAGGCCTTGGGCGGTTGTGTCCGGCGTCGTGTTCGTCGCGTTGACTTGCTACGTGTCACGGCTCTGGAGATGTGGGGTGTCCTGATCGAGGGTGGTTTGTTAAAGGTTTGAAAAGAAGGTGCCCGTTGTGGTGGAGTTTTGGGGGGTGACTCCGGTTCCCAGTCGGATTCCCAAGGTTGTGGAGTCTGTCGTGGTGCACGACTCGGTGAGTCACGCTGCATAAAGGCCCAGCGGTGGGGGTTCCCCACCAATTCCTGTGGTACATGCATGTCTTTCAAGCCTTGAGCGAAGACCTCCCATCCTCGAGGGTCCGTGTGCGACCTGCGTTGACGCATCAGATCATTCACTAATCCGTCATGTGGGTCCCCGGGACCACCTGATTCTGTACCAGGAGTTCGCCTTTATCATTCCAAGTCATGTTAGGATTCTGTTTCATCCGTTGTAATACCAGGCCAGCTTGTTTCTTGAACGATGCAGGTACACTCTTCAGGACTTCGTCTTCCACCCACTGTGAGGCTGTGGGTGGTACCCCTGGTAATGGCGGCTGTTGGAGCGGTGCTGAGGTCGGCGGTGTGTCACGTGGTGGTGGTGGTGGGGTAGAGAGGGTTTTGTATTGGTCCATGAACGTCATGTACCGTTGAAGCGTCTCATTGTACCGGTGTACTTTCTCACTGTCGCTTAACCCCGGTCTCTGTAAGATCTGTTGCATCTCTCCATCGAGGGTGTTTATGGTCTTCACCGTAGGTGGGACAGGGTAGGGTGATTGGAGGTTTTGCAGGAACCGTGGTTCGACGAGTACCATTTTTTTCGTGTGGTTCATTGTCGGCCGAAGAGTCCACCCAATACTGGATCCAACACGGAAGCGGCCAACGGTGCTAAGATGGCCCCGAGAAAGTCGCCTTTCTGTAACACCTTTTTCTTTTGTGTTTGAGGGACCCGCTTCTGGACTAGGATTCGGAGACCTGTCTTATGCTTGGCCAACTTGGTCTTCTGAGCCGAAGTCAGTGGTACGTTGCCTTTTAACAGGTTGTACCCGATCTCGCACAGACAGCGTACAAGGTCAGGGTCCGCACCGCGTACAATGGTTCGGACCAACTCGGGTGGGGCCGTCTTCAATACACGGAGCGTGGGAGCGTGCTTCCGTATTCGCGCAGACATCATGTACAACTAATGCTAGAACCCACGACTCTGCTCTTTTTATCTATCTCAGAGAACAGAGACAAAGTCAACCATGCTGTGGTATTCATTCTTTTTATTATCCCCATCATCAAAAACACACACACCCCAGCTGGGGGAGCCACTGTGGGTGTGTTTACATTATTTTTGCATGTACACGTGGTGGGCCTCTCCAGGAAAGATGCCGGTCCGTAGTCGAAGGTGGTCGGGGGTGGCTTGCTTGAGGTCGAAGAGCATATACCCGTGCTGAGGGGTTGTGGCATCTTTAAAGGCTTCCAACGCAAACGGTGTGCGGCCGGGATATATCTGTCTCGCCAGGTGCAGCAGTTGAGTGGTATCTCTCGGGTTTTTGAAGACCACCAGGTAGTGGGCATTTAAGCCGATGTTCCGATGTTCTTTGTTTTTACTGAACAGATTCTGCACAATGTAGATGATGCTGAGCCGTCGATGGTGGCTGCCTTTGGTAAAGAGTTGGGTGACTCGCGCATCCGTCTCCACCATGAGATCATCCAGAACCACTAAGGTGTCGGGTTCCAAATCGGCCAGGTTGGGTAGGCCTTCCACGAACGTGATGTGGGGCATTGCTGCATACGCTTCCTGCCATTCTCCGTAACACCACACGACTCTGGCAATGGGTGGGGTGATCATGCTGTCGGCGTGTTGAAGGAGCTTCCTGACGAAGTGCGTTTTGCCGGAGCCCGTCGGTCCTGCGATGACGCAAGTGAAGGGATACTGCCACCGAGGGTCCATGGTTCGAGCTGTATGCGCTGTCGTGGTAACCCGTTCTTGTAAATTTGGTACGAGTGAACTGGAGTGGTGGTGGTAGGTACAACGTCGGTCGTCGTTGTCTGTTCACTGTGAGTGATGATGGTGGTGGGAACAACGTTGGTCGTCGTTGTCTGTTCACTGAGGGATGAAACCCGGTGGGTCTTCAGACGTAGTGGGTGTACTTGGTGTAGGTGTGGAGCTTGGTGTGGAGCTCGACGTGGCTTGTACACGGTGTGTGGTGGTGACTGGGCTCGATACGGGGTTGACTGGTGCTATCTGTAGACCGGTTTCACTGGTGGCTGGTGTTCTCAGTTGGTTAAGCAACGTGCTGACATAGGCTACGTCGTAAAACACACCTCCATACAACACACTCAGCAGGGTTAGCAATATCACCACAAAACCCACTTGCGCTTTGCGCGTTTTGGGAGACGCTGTGTTCAGAGACGGTTGCACCGTGTTCATGGTTGGACGTGGAATGAAGGAGGACGGTAGTGGTGTCTGGTTTTATAGCCGTTTCACCTGGTTGGCCGCGACCCAGGAATTGAAGGAACTGGGCCAGCCTTGCCATTTTACGAAATGAAACAGTTTGCCACGTCGACGTTTCGTTTTCAAAATCTGCTCCACCGTGTAGTAGTCTTGCTGTGTTTTTACAACAGGCTGTAATTCCGTGTCGTAAAACGTCCCCAGCAACGTTTCCCCATGGAGATCTTCCAGTTCATAGACTCGCCGCTGTCGGGGTAGGCGCTGTTTAATCAGGAAGTGCTCATCGCTCCAGTTGGGCAAGTAACTTTTCTCGAACTTGCCCTTGACTTTACTGATCCGTACAGGGTCCCCGACCTTGTACACCGCCTTCGTCGTTCGCTGCGATGGCCTGGGGTACAAGACATGCCGGACTTGGGCTTCATTGCGTTGGGTGACGGTAATGGGGGCTCTCTCTATACTCCGGTGATAGGCTCGAGTGTAACCTCTCACCAGTTTCGGGAGAACATCGATGTACCGCCTTGTATTCTTATAGGTGAAATATTTATACATGCGGCCTTTGAATGTCCTGTTGAACCTTTCTACCACGGAAGCCTTGGTCTCGTTGTACGTATGGAAGAAGAAGACCTTCTGGGCTTTCAGAAAGGCTTGGAACGGTCTGTTGAGGAATTCCGTGCCTTCGTCGGTTTGCAAATACAAAGGTTTGTGCCCGGTCTTGAAGATGTCTTTGAACGCCGCTATGAGATTCGCTCCCGTTTTCGTCCGGATGGGTACCACCCACGCATACTTGGATAGGATATCGATGCACGTCAAGATATACCGATTCCCATCGTTGTTTTTGGCAAAGGCGCTCATATCGACCAAATCCGCTTGCCACTGGGCATCTATTCCTCCCACGATGACCCGGTTCCGTAGAAAATGGCGACGGACAGCTCGATGTAAGGTATAGGTGTCTTTTTTTCTTAACCAATCTCGGACTTGGGTACGTTGTATCCCCTGGGGTTTGGCCGCTCGATAGAGAGCCGACAATGCACTATAGGCCGCCGGACTGTCGGGACTGTAGTATAAGTTATCCAACACCTTCTCCCAGCGCTTCATGGTGACACAATGATGATGGACCCGGAGAGTATGGTTTATTTATAACAAGTTTCTATCACCGTTGTGTTGACTCAGTTCAGCCTTGTAACCAATGGCCTCGTCGTCGTCGGGTGCATGTAGTTGTTGTTCATGGGGTTCAGCCAGCGCGTCCTCTATAGCACGAGCCCACGCCAACTCCTCTGATGATCGCTCGTCCGGTGTAAACAGCTGGTCCACAATAGGCACTACTTT